>JAOEHY010034102.1:3277-28521 GCA_025447955.1 Psilopsiagon aurifrons | reverse complement strand
CTTCAGGAGCCTTCTCTTCTCCAGGCTGCCCCAGCCCCGCTCTCTCAGCCTGGCTCCAGAGCAGAGCTGCTCCGGCCTTTGTGCATCTTTGTAGCCCTCCTATATATGCTATAAACATTGTGCTGATTTGCTTAAACAGAAACATACCACAAGGTACGAATGGACAACATGCTTAAATGCAGTGTGGCAGAAGCAACAGCATTTACTCTTAGTACATATCTTTTCCTAGAAGATAGGGATCACCACAGAGGGGGTAGACAAAGGCATGAAGATCTGCAACAGTTACTGAACCAGAATAATGTTGGTTTCTTCCAATTTCCTTCCATCACTTCCTCCCATAGCAGTAGGATCCCCCCAAATATGGAGTGTGCTGTCCAAGTGCCCCTTTGCAGTGCGACTTCTCTGCCCTTGTAGATTAATACAGAACTGCTTTGGTTATTGCAATGCGAATGTTGTGCCCCATGGACTGTCTCACTTCCTGGTTATTCCTTCGCCCTATGGGTTATTTGTGGAAGAAGAAGTCTTCAAGATACCCTAAAACTCATGCCTCCACTCATTTAACTATTAAAACACCCCAGGTAGCATTCAATTCTTGGGGGTTTTAAGTATTTTCACATGCTTTTGATGAAGGCAAGGCAGGAATACAAAGCTAGTACCACATGAAAAAAGCCCAGTGAAGGCAAGGGACTGGAGGCAATGCTAATACAGCTGCACAAAGCAACCATCCTGGTCAAATGCTGATTTTGGGGTATTCCTACTGATTCAATCAACCACAGACAGGACTCTGTATCAGCTGCAAGCTGCGTGGAGCTGGGTCCATGCAGATGTCCTGGGATAGGCTGCCTGTTCTCCTGGTGGAAAATACTAGAGAACCTGCCAGCAAATGGCAAATGCTTATTTGCAGGAATTTTAGAGAATTATTTTCACAAATTCCTTTGGATCTTCTGTTGCTTTTATGAGGAAAACATAAAGTTGCAGGTTTCATTAGAAATGAATAAATATTTGGGCACAGAATTACAGGGTTCTGCAAGAAACCCTGTAGAGATTTTAAAACGGAGCTCAGGGTTCCTTGTTTGTTTTGTGGTGGTGTTTGTTTTCTTAAGAAACCCTCTTTGTGCAAACCTACAAAGCCCCCAGCGTTATTTCTTGCAGGTCTCTGTGTTTCATTCCCTTCTTTCTAATTTTCTTTTTTTTTTTTTTTTTGGTGAGAGAACTATTTGAAAATTTGGCCAGTGTGAAAAAAATCAAAAATCATCACAGGAGCCCTGTCTGGCATGAAAGTTACTTTTGCTGGCAAAATCAAACCCAGATATGATGACAGCAACATACCCTTGGCTGTGCAGAAGAGAAGCAGCCTCAGCCCAGCGGGAGAGCTGAAGGTAGGGATGGGAGGCTGGGCCATTACCACTTCTATGGCACAGCAGGTTTCCCACATCTCCATTGCTTTTTGATGAGTGTCGTAAATAGCAGAGCCACTTTTCCCTATGAAAATGTTCTGTGTTTCTGCAAGTTGCTCTCCTGCCTCCCCCAGCCTCCCCCCTGGGGCTCTCCTCTCACATCCATCACATCCTTCCTCTGCTCAGCCTGCCTGTATTTCTCTCACTGGGAGCTGAAAGAGGGGTTGCAGGTGAGTTTGCCCATCTGCCTCCTTCCACATCGTACCCAGGGAGCACAAATAAGTGTCCACTCAGCCACTGGGCTGCAGAGGGATTTGCACCAGAGCACAGCAGAGGGGCAGATTCCCCTCCTTCGACTGCTGCTCACGCTCTGGGGGTGCAGCCCAGCACATGGAAAGGTTCTGGGCTCAAGCACACACTGAAACCAGGTCATGGGGAGCTTCTTACCAACCAACACCCCAAAATCCTTCTCCTCAGGGCTGCTCCATCCAGTCTCCACCGAGCATCCTGGCCTTTGCTGCTGTTTGCCTGAGCACTTCTCATCTGCTCAGTCAAAACCTTAAAATAACCAAGCCATGCGCGGCTGCCTCTGCTCAGGGATGCGTGGAGAGGGTAAGCACATGCGGGTACCTCGAACACGGAGGCAAATTCGGTGTTCAAGCAAAGTGTGAGACTGTGGGAAGCGTCTGGACCCATTGAGGCTCCACTGTGACTGGCGGCGAATCGCTACGTGCCAGCCTGGCAGCCAGCTGCCACCGTCCTTATGGCTCTGCCTACATGCATCCCCTCTGCAGTGATTTCTAAATGTGCAATATCAACATTGCAGTAGCATAGGATTTTTGCATGTAATTATCCTAAGGTTTATTTGAATAAAAAGATGGTGGGGGGAGGAAGAGCCCATCTATATCTTGCAGATCATGCAAAGTCTAGCAGCTCCGCTAGCAGAGCTTGGAAATGCCGATAGACAGTGAAGAGCACAGACACACAGCCATATCTCTATTTGCTTTGAAGTGTGCTGCTAAAACATGTTGCCATTGAGATTCCTAAGCCCCACATTTTAAAATATTCATTGCCACAGCCCAGATTCTCTCCCAAGGAGCAGAAATCCAGGCAGAGACGAGAATCTATCTGGCATCCCCTTGTGGCTTTGCTTCTCCCTACTGCAACAGGAGAACAAGTCACAAAACCGAAGGACACACCAGATCTTCATGGATCATAGCCAGACCTCATGGTAGAGAAAAGTGTGTCTTCTCATAGTTATCTCTTCGATACCTCTTCTATATCTGTAACAAAGAGTTCTGGGATAAGGAACTGGTAATGATGAATCCATAATAAGGAAAACGTAAGCAATATCTGTACACTTATTAAGAGGTGCAACCAGGAGCAATAGCCAGGCACTGTGGATAGACTCTTAGCAATACCCTCCAAACCCCTTGGGCACCCTTAGAGATGTCTGGAACGGATGAGTTGTGTCCAGGGCAGGGTAGACACAGAGGCAAAACCACCAGACCCACTCTTCCTGTGTTTGGGCGCCTTACTCCCATCCTCTACATACTCTGCTTGCCATTCAGGATCTTGTTCACTGCCTCCACTTGCTGCTGCCACCCAGAGATGTCATGAAAGTAAAAATACACTCTTTCATGACCTGCAACAGTTCTAGTCAAGTAATCTCTCTGAGATTTCCCTAAGGTCTTGGGCACAAAGACCACATTTTGGAAGGATTCAGTGTGTGGAACATGGCCCCAAGGCGACCACAGTTGCTTCAAAATAACCCTATCTGGGGACAGGGGTCCTGTTTCAAAGAGTCCAGGCTCTTTTCTGTGCATACAGGGACCAATTCAGCAGCAGCCCCATGAAAAGGCTGAGATTAGCAGGTGCCCCAAGGGTTCAGACTGCATCTACAGATTGTGAAGTGCAGATGTTCTTCCTGCACACAGTCCTCCCAGCACGCTGCAGATCAAACCCATCATTTCTGTGGGTCAAATTTCATTAAGGAAGGCTGGGTGCTTCTAAGACATTTACCATTTGTCTCTGGTTATTGTCCTGGTGATTTACATAATGGATTAGTACAGATTAGCCCAGCATTTGGAGAGTCACTGGGTTGCTTTGCATGCACCATAGGCAAAGGATTCAGGCTGTAAATGGGATGATCTAATAACAAGCATAATTGCTGTTTTATAGACTATAAGTACTGCCGTGTCAGTCGCTCGTCTAACTCTACAGTGAGGCCATTGTACAAATATAAATCCTCCCATCACCAAAGAGCTCTTCAGAGGCTCCTCCGTGCAACAGCTACAGTGAGTGTCCTCACACTGGTTTTGATGCATGTGGGAAGCTGAATATCTGTGTTAGGAGCCACCAGCAGCAAATTAGTTGATCCAGCCCTTTAAAGCTGCTATGCTGAGCATCAGAAGATACAGAGCTCCTTTGGTACAAACATTTCTGCTCAACCCAGACATGCTGCAAGGGGGGAAACTGAGGCAGGAGCATAGGAGGACCCTTTGAAAGTAGAGTGTGGGGTTGAGGGTGGTTTTCCTCATTGTACCCCAATCTTAGTGCTTTTCTCTCTGATTCACTAGGAGGTAAATTCAGGGTTCAACAATCAACTTCTCTCAGGCATTTCTCGCCACTCAGGAGCAAACCAACCCCATACCGTTATTATCACAAAGCTTTTTAGAAAAGGAGAGGCTGGCAATTGCGACAGCACTTTTGAATCATTCATAATTTTACACAGGGGCAACTTCTGTAGGTGTCTTGTTTCCTCTCCGTTTGTAATGTTTTAGGGCTAAAAATAACATGGAATTGCGGTTCCAAATGTAAGCGAGGAATTAGAGTCGCAAGGAAACGGGAGAGTAAATCTGTAGTGGAGGACATCAGAGCTTTCCCACAGCGGCAACTACAAACCCAATTAATCCTAGGTTAGGCAGAAAGCAAATGTGCAGCTGGAGAGATTCACAGTGAATGTTCGGAAACAGCTTTAACTTCCCACCCAAGCAATGTGCAGCTAGTGATGAGAAATTCCTTGGAAAATTGGTTTGAGCTCATTTGTGACCACAAACACTACAATGCTGTGAGCATAACCACACAGCCACCTAAGCACCTGTCCTGCATCCCTGTGACTTGCTTATCCTGTGAACTTCTCTGTAGAACGGTGATGTTTTGGGGCATCGGAGCTCTGCTCCAGCTCCTACCACATGCTTCCCATGTGGGGCTGCCTCCATCGCTTGGACCAAAATAGTGGGGTGGTTTTGAAGAGCTGCTGCAGTTCTTGGATCCTCTCCTGCATGTGGGCTGAGTTTCTCCTTGCTGGAACTGCCTGCCCTCATTCAGGGTTACAGCAATGGAGTCGTGCAGCTGGGCATGGGCATTGGACACAAGGTTTCATAAGGAGCGTGGCTGTTGCACGTATGGAGGCATCAAAGCTTCAAGCCAGGTAGTCTGGAGAGCTGGAAGTGGAGCAGACTCATGTGGTGGCACAGGCATAGGATACAGGGCATGGGGCTGTTGATTCTGCTCTAAGGATGCTTTCGAATATCTACCAAAAGGGCAGAGGGTGCTTGACAGCATCTAACCTGGAGAATCAGCATGTCCCCATGAAACCTTGCTCAGGGTCCTGAGATGAGATATGGTGGTTTGGGGAGGCAAAACCATCACTGCCCCAATGCCTATCATTGGTGTTCCTGTCCTCACTGTCCCAAATCGCCAGGAAGGGGCACATGGGTCAAAGCCAGCTCCAGCCCACTGCCCTCCTCCAAGTCCCCTGCTCCCTCCCATGCTGGTCTGGCTGGCTCAGAAGGACCAGTTGTCCACCCAGCAGATAGAGCCATTGACCTAAAACAAAGGCCACCCCTCGGGGACCTTGGTGCTGGGATAAGCTCAGCTTTCCTTACAACAAGTCGCTACCTATATTCCTCCCAGCGCTTCCCAAGCACACCACCATGCCTATCTCCTCTGAGCCCTTCTCCATTGTAGGAATCTGCTTAAACTCACTGCCTAATGATTTCCACGCTGAGCTCTCCTCTGAGCCAAAGGGATGAGAAGAATTCACATCCTGGAAGTTTCAGCTCCTTATTTTGGAATTAATTTTGCAAGCTTCTGCTTGGACCAAGCTCTCTGCGGGCTCAGGCATAACAGGGCCAGTGAGAGGGGAAAGTCATGTTGCTGGTTAAATCTCCAAAGCAAAAATAATCCATTTTAATGAAGGTTCACAATCTGCAATGAATGTGAAACAATGTTGTCAGCTAAGCTGTTGCATTATTCACTTTTATTTGTACAAGGTCCTTCCATTAATATTTGACTACAAGAGAATGCAATTAAAAATTTTCTACTTGAATAAACCTCTCACCACTGTGTTAGTTAAAGGATAAAAACCTTTTACGTCGCTGTAGAAGAGAATTTAGCACGTTGGCACTGTGCATGTGGGTCACACACCAGCTCCTTCAGCCTCCCGCACCCCACATCTTGTTCTCTACTCCCATTTTTCTGTGGTGCCTTCCCTTCATCCCTCACCCTGTAACAGCTCCTCTGTGCTTCCCTTTCCCCCTCCCTGTCATTCTGAGCATCCCAAAGCAGTCATTTCCTTCTGAGCAGAGCCAAAACAAGCAGGGATGTGACTGGGGGGGTTGTGCAGGCAGGTGGGAAGCACCAGAAGCCTGCAATTCCCAGTAATTTAACAAAACTAATGGTAAGACTGCTCACAGAGACAAAGCCCCACTTTGCCAGAAAGAAGAGGGGTTTTGCATCCATGTGCATGGGTGTTTGCTGGCAGGGAGGCATGATTTATTATTTACATTTTTGCATGCATGGATGGGCACTGAATTAGCTATAATGTCCCAGGGAGGGAGTCAAAAACCCTTCTAGGATCCTGGAAGGTGGTTCAGAGAAGACATGAGGTCAGCTTGCAGACGAGTCACACAAGGGAAGATGTTAGGCACAAGGGAAATAAACAAATGATAAACAAAGCGTGGGGTTACATATATAAGCATTAGGCACTATTTTCCTTTCCAGAGAACAAAGGGCATTTAGTGAAACCAAAAAAAACGGGGTTGTCCTGGTTTTGGTTGGGATGAGATATCCCTGGATAGGATGGGAAGAGAAAGCATGTGTGCAGATGTAGAAGGGGAGTCTTTGACCTTGGTTTGGAGCCTGGGCTTTTGGAGTAGAAAATCAGGGGCAAAGAGGGACAACCTTTGGGCAGGCAGATAGCAAGGTGCAGGTGCCCAGTGTGGTGGGATGTAGAAGAGGCCCTGGGAGCAGGTGAACAAAGTACTTTTCTTGTAGGTCAGCAGCAATAAAGGGAAAAGGGCCCCAGGAGAGTTTTCATCACCCCAGGGATATTCAGATAAGAGAAGGAGCAAAGAGAGCTGATTGTAAGGAGCAGATGCTTTGGTTCAACAGGTTCAGGACCAGCATCCTGTAGGATTTTTGAAAGACCTGCCAGGAGAACCAACTGTTCTCAGAGGTGATGTACAGCACCATCACATCCCAAAAACTCACTGGTCCCTGTGGGAAATTCATAAACTGACCCCTAAACACCACCCAGGAACTTGGTAACATTTGCTGATCTGCATCTGCCTCTTTTCAGGACCAAGCAGGAACCTTACTGCTGTGCAACTAAAGCTGTGCCGTGTTGTAAGAAGCTACCAGCCTCCTCCTCTTTTTATAGTAAACATTTTCCCATTTCTGTGGCAAACACAGCTCCAGAGCTACATCTCCTTCACTGAACACCTGAGATCCATTTTTGAGGTCAGAGGAGCCCATGTACGTGGATTCTGGGACAGAAGGACACAACAACCAAACAGTTGCAATTGCAATCAATAATTAGGGATTAATCTGTCCTTCCATCCTCTCCTGATACCAGAGGTGGGCTCTTTCCTGGCTGTTGGTAAGGAAGGTGGCAATGATGTCCGGAGCTCATGGAGGTGCCACTGGCACCATCTGTGGGCTCTTCTGAAGTGCTCTGGCTGCACGCCTAGAGATCTCACATCCCACAGCTGCTACTGCAAGGGGGGGAATTAGCTCATCTAATGCCAAGTAATCTATCCATTGAATACTAAGCACCACCTAAAGCAGGTCCTCTGAGTCTCAGGATTGCACAACCACATAGAGAGGAATCTTTGGACCTTGAATACTCTATGCTTCAAATCTTCACTGGTAAAATGAAGATTAAGAAGCTCATTCATCTTAGAGAATGTTGTGAAAAAATCAGTCCATTAGTTTGCGTCCCATTAATGTTATCTAGGACAAGGAGATGAATAATTCTGTCCCCAGAAGAAGATTTGTATAGCCAGCAGCATATAAGACAAGGGACCACACCAAACAATAAAGCTAAAGTGAGATATTGAGTAATGGTTCGTTAAGTGTATGCCATTCATCCCAGCACAGGGTCAGGCTGCATCTTACAGAAACGGTATGTGTTTGTAAGTAGAGGCTGTGGTGTGGTGCACACACAGAGAGGCTGCATTAAAGCTTTGCAAAACGCCCTAACTGCGATGTGTCCCACCATGCTGGTGATTGATTTGCAGCCTATATATTGTTTGGGGGTTTAAAATGTTCTGTGTTTCTGTGTAATAACTTCAAGAGCTCTAATCCTTGTTAAGTAACAGCCATACCCCAGAGAGCACCGGAACAAGCTGATGCGGACCAATCATCCTTGCCAGGGATCAGCTGTTCCCAGACTAGCTGCAGTAGGGGTGAGCACACCAATTCCACCAAAACACTTAGCTTCCAGTACTCCAAGATCTCACTGTTACCAGCCTACCTTTGTCCTCTGAACCAGGGTTAGTGTAACTCCATAGCAAGAGTGCATCTGGAGGCCACTTATGAGTTGGAGCTCGTGAAGAACATATGAGCTTGGAGCTGCATTCCTCCTCAGTGCGCAAATCTCTGCTTGAGGAAGGGTGATGTTGAAAGCCCACTGACAGGGGTTCTGCCTTTGAACCCCATGAACCCAAACACATTCATCTGAGGCGCACAGGCAGCTCATCACTGGAGGAATGGGATTTCAAAGAGACAAATTCATTCAGTAAAGGGAACTTGGTTTGGGTGCTTCTTCTTCCTCCTGAGGGAGCTTGGTTGTTTTGCACAGCTGCTTTGTACATTCCCATCAGGAAAACCATACATCAACAAAATCCAAGGCTTCAAAACTTGTTTTTAGAGGTGAAATGCTTAGATCTCTTTTTCTCTGTCCTGCATTAGTGCGTAGTCAGGAAGGATTTGGGTTAAATATCCCATTTCCTTTCCTTTCCCCACTCATCTCTGGAAAGAGCTGGGGTAAATGTAGGCTTCAGCAGCTGGGCTTATACACTGAGCCACAGCCAGATTTCAGATCCTCTGCAGAGACCATAAACTCTCTGGGCTTCCAGCTGTAGCTACCAGAGCTTTTCTTCAATCAAAGCTAGATGAAGTGAAGTCTCTGGGTGTCCATGACATAAAGGCAACATGGAAAGACATCCTCCCAGGTTGTACAAGTGAGGACCTTAGATACTCAGGGCCCCACAGACGAACAACCAACACACCACCTGTGTTGAAATCTGTCAGTTTGATACCTGCACTCCTTGTTGCACCAATCAGCTTTTGCATTTGGTGTGTTGTATACTATAAATGTAACACGAAATACCTGTTTCTGACACTCACCAAGATATTCATGGACTTCTGATGACAGAAGTATTTTCCATTCATTTCGAATACCTCTACTTGCCCTTTTAGTAGCACCTGATGTGGAAAAATCTCAGTGTCAGAGAAGCAGCTTCAAAACATTAAAAGTAAATGGAAAAGGCAGTAGCTGAACAGGAGATGGCAACTAATCTTATCTTTAGCGAGCCCCTCTTGTATCAGGTACAGAGCTTCCTGGGAAGGACTAAGGGTGCTAAAATATGATGTTTATTGAATGATCAAGGAATACTGCGCTGGCTGTTCAGGAAGATTTATTCTCCATCTGTGCTTGTTTTTATTCTACTGGCATGCCTAATAAATATCAACTCCTCTAAACAAAGGCAGCACCGTTCGCAAACGTGTTAGCAAACCTCTGGCATTTCCCAACGATTTTGCCTCAGACCTCCCCACCTGGAGGCCCACGGGTTTATCCCCAGGACTTGCTGGGATTTCTCAGGCTGCGGGTCTCTTGAGTTCACCCTTTTGCTTGTTATCTGAATAAAACCATAATCAAAGCTCTCTTTTGTTTCAGCACACGCGCTTCCAGATGCACACACGGGTGACTACCAATAATCCAAGGAATTTGAGGCAGCAGTTGTTAAGTGAAAGGTCCATATTACAGAAACCCACCAAGGCTCAGAAACCTCTGCTGTGCAACTAGAGGAAAACTTAAACTGAAAATTAAAAACCCCACCAAACCCCAGGGCCCTGCAAGATGCAGTAAGTAAAGTTTGGCAACTTCCAAATGCGTAACCCATTGTTGCAAGCTGTTCCATGTGGCTCCCCAGAGGGCTGGTCCTAGCCTGCTGGGAGCTATTAGCTTAAATGGTAGCTGGCTGCTGCAGCATTTAAGCCTTATTATAATAGTGTCATTGGATTTGTATGCGCAGCAATGCATGCAGATGGATTTCACAAAAATTCAAAGAAATTACATCCAGGAAAGGGAGTTAAAGGGATGTTTCTATGTGTGGCAAGTGCTGGCTGACTAAAACTGCAAATAGAGGATTGCCAGGAAAGCAAAAAGACAAGCTCCGGTAAGTTAAATGAAGTTCAACATTGTGATTGGGAAGTGAGGAGCAGAAATGTTTTCTAGGTTCTGAAATCTGCTGGAATGGGCAGATATATTGGTGGTCAAAATGCCCACGTCTCTCTTAGAATCATAGAATCACAGACTGGTTTGGCTTGGAAGAGACTCATCCAGACCAAACCACTTGCCATGGGCAGGGACACCTCCCAGTAGATCAGGTTCCTCCAAGCTCTGTCCAACCTGGCCTTGTCCTCTTTATTTTTGCATTAAATCCATATTATTTTATGAAGGCAGCCCATGGGTACCTGCACATTCACTAGGTACATGAGCACATTACATCATTCACTGTGTTACATGTGCAGTGCACAAAAGTTTGGCAGGTATCACAACCCTCCATGCAGGTGCTATCTGCACATTAACCCTTCTCCCTTCCCATCATTTCTAGGGATTCAGAGGACAGGCAGGAAATCTCATCAGATCAGATAGCAAAGCCTGAATTTCCACATCCTGTAAAGGAGCTGGTAATTTATACCTATGGCTAAAACACAGGACCCAGAAAAGCATTGATTTTATGAAATTCATCTGTCTGCATTTGACTTGTAGGCACTGGGACTTTTGCACGCTGCAATCAGCTCTCCTCTCAATCTCCCCACTGAGATGATAAAGGACTACACTCTTGCAGCATCTTCAGCTCTAGGTTTGGTTTTCTTCTGGTTTCTGTTTGGGTTGCACTGAACTGTTTAGCAGAACTTTCTGTCAGCTTTCTCACCCACGGAGCTGCCATAGCACCCACACTGCTCCCCATCTTGCTGGCAAGCCATCCTAGAGCTGCTGCGATGAGCCTGGTGAAGCTGGGCCTTCCCCCATGCCATCACTGATGCAGTGGGTGATGCCACAGACAGTCATCTCAACAAACCCACAAGAGCCTGGCACAATGCAACAGGGAGGCAGTGAGCTTTCCAGCAGCTTCTTTGTTTACAGAGCCATTTGTAAGCTTCTACTTAATTAAAATAATCACTAATAAGTCTGGCAGCTTAGCAGAAGCATCCTGCATTCTTCAGGCAGTCTCAGAGGATTGCCTGCTCTCAGAGTCTAAAGCCATTGCCTTGGCTTCATTGTGATTTACCAGGGATACTGGAATGAAGGAAAGGATAAGCAAGAGAAACAACTTCAGATTGCCTGAAACAACCTGACAATAACGTTCCTCTTCAGAGCCAAGCTTCAGCATCCCAACACTTGTCCATCCTTGTGAAGAGCAAGCTGAAGCAGGTTCAGAGTGGCACAATAACTACCACCCATGCCCAAACAGAAGTGGGCAGCCCTCTCATTGCACCCCACACCTAGGGCAACAGTCCTTGACTTTTCAGCCTCAGGCAGTGTCACGTACCCAGCTTCAATAGCTTTAACCTTTCATTATCTCTCCAAACCTCCAGCTTGGACAAAGGGTGCCTCATTGCCCAATAATCCTTTTTAAACATTTCACAAAATCTCTCCCTCCTTCTTAAGGCTTAAGGAGAACAAAAAAAATGCACATTCCTTATTTAGAAACATTCTTGTGATGTTTATTGGAATGGGCTGAAAGAGCTGAGGTTTGAAAATTAGTATCTGGCAAGGAAACAGTGTCCTCAGGGGCCAGAGAACAAGCCACGCTGGGAGGAAAGTGATGGGACCAGCCTTTAAAGGCTGGAAAATTGGAAACCAAGTGTGCTCAGCAGTATTTTCTTTTATATAGCTCTTTTATTCTTAAGATGAAAATTGCTTGGGACAAAAGCATCAGCCTGATACCTGGGACAGTCTGCTCCTTACTCTCCTTTTTTCCTGTGAAAATACATGGTTCTTTGAAGAGAAGAAATGTTCAGGAAGAAGCAAATGCCAATGTGACCATTTTTAATGCAAATTCTCCAAGATCTCTCCCCACTCCTCTAATACTGAATAGGAAATCTGTGACAGTGCCTTGGCAGGACTGTCAGTCTGCACCGCCTCTGCACTGCTGGGCGAGAAGAAGGAGACGATGGTGGTTTTACATGATGGGAAACTGCCTCATCCATTTTCCAGCCTCTGGTCCCACCTTGGTGTGATAGTGAGGGCCACTTGCACCTTCCACCCCTCCCCAGGACTTGCCTCTCTCAGTGTACAAAGCTGATGCTATGAGGATGCTCCTGTGGGTGAGAGTGTCCACAGTGCCCCTTGAACGGATAGGGGCAGGCGTGGAGGCATGTCCTGCACTGCAACCCCAGCATCATGCAGCACACACAGAGTTAAACCCTGCTCTGCTGCTCCCGAGGGGCTCATGCTTTCCCTGTCTCTCTGCTCGCAGCTCCGGGGGACTGATGAGGCTGTGACTTTCCCAGCAGTTCTTCCCACAGTCACTCTTCATTGGGATTTGGCAGAGCCCCGAGCACTGCTCCATGGAGCACCGCACTGACCCGTGACCCCAGCACGGGGCGCAGGCTGCCACCACCCACTGCCCCCATGGGTGGATGGGGGCCAGTGGTTCCCACAGCCTGTGCTGGGGGGAGGAGGAGGAGCAGACCCCAAACACCGCCCCATGGAGCTGGGAACCAAGACAGGCCCCTGCTGCTGCTCTCTACTGGCCCCAGCATGGATGTGTGCCCCAATTGTGGGTGCTGCACCAGCAGCCATGCCCGTGAGTCAACCCTGCAGCTCTCTCAGGGTGTCTGGGGGATTGCAAGGCAGAGCATGTGTGCTTTCATGCAAAAAAGTCCACACTCCTATTCAATACACTGCCCAGCACCCTTCCTTCCCAAAACATTCCCGTGCTGGTTTAACTCTGCCCACCCACTTCATTATCATCTCTACACCAGTGCTGACTTAGCATCCACAGCATTGCACAAGTGCACACACGCGTACTGGGGGACCAGTGCCTCTGGCTGATTGCTCTCCTGACACGCCTTCATAACCTGATGAACATTCCTCTGTCCACAAACACACAACCTCAGCCAGAGTCCTGACCTGCGCATCACCAGTACTGCCACATGCACCACTGTGCAGTCCATCCATACGGATGTTGGAGCAGTACAGGAGCTCATGCCCTATCACCTGCAACCCCAGACCAGTTTCTGCAAGCCCTTTTCCAGACTTGTACCTTCATGCTAACTGCCAGTGACTCCTCTGTCCTAGAAATGTCCATCCTGACTACAGCTGCAGGGGGAATAGTGGGTTCAGCAAGCGATTCATGGTTTACATGTGCTTTGGTAGTATTAACTAATTCATACTCATTAATCAGCCCCTTCTGGTCAGCATGTGATGGAGGTCTATAATCTGTGTGCAGAAGAGATCATTTCCACCTTGTGTCCATACACCTTGACTGTCGTGTGGAGACAACACTCCCAAAGCAAGAAAGCTGTGGGGTGGAGAGGAAAGAGCCTTGAATAATGTCCGCTGGTCCACTCAAACAGGAGAGAGTCCTTCCTGCGGGATGAGATGACTCCATTGCAGACCAGGAACACCCAAGCAAATATTACCGCCTGAGATGCACAAGAGGTATGAGAGAGGATGGGAAGAGAGCTCCAGCAACCACTCACCAATTCCCAAGCTGATGGGAAGACAGTGGAAACTCACTGGAAGACCACAGCAGGCAGAGAGCTGCTGAGCTATAATCCAACGTGCTTGGCTATTTAGTGCTGCTTATTGCAGCCCTCAATTCTTCCTCTCCCTGCAAGACAAATGTGATCACTGCTCCATATGCTTCACTAGCCTTCCCCAGCAACATTCAATTCACCACTGAGTTTTGCTGGGGGGCAGGATAAGATTGTGCAGATATAATAACTCCATTCATCACCGCCGAGCAGGGGTGGGCAAACAGCGCTTTGTAAATGACTTGGGAAGTCTGGCAGCTCAGATCCCACCAATCTCCCTGACAGGCAATACCAGCGTGCCCTCAAGCCCTGGAGCAGCACAGCTGGAAGAGCCAGACCCACTACCAGCATGCCAGCGTGGACCTTGCCACTCCATGGTGCTCCAGCTTGGATGCGCATGGGAGCTTGATGGAGGGGAAGGCTCTTGCTGCCTGGCCTCTCCCAGTGGTACCCCTGCCATGTGTGATGGTCTGAGGCTGGCTGCTGTGGACAGTGCACCCACAGCTCCCACGGGGGCCATCTGTATCCTCCCCTGGCCTTTGTGAGCTTTGCACTTGGACCTCAGCAGGTTCCTGTGTCCTGCTGTGGATGTGTTAGCTATACGAAACTTGAGTATCAAAGGCTTGTAGTGCTTTCCCAGCACACTCACACATGTACGTACACAAATACACCACATATGCACACACACAGCCTGTTGCTGCTGGCCAACGCATCCCCTGCTGTTCTATCCTGCCTTAAAGAAATAGCTTCCACTAGTCAAAATAAAAAAGAAAATAACAGGTATTCCTAAAGTAAATGGTGTCAATATACATGTCTGCTCCTGCAGCATCCCACACTGCCTCTATGGTGTCCCAGTACCTGGGAAATGCAAACCTGCTGCTTGCATTGACTTTGATTCAGAAGCTGTATTAGTTCCAGTTCTCTGTACCGATATCCTCTGCTGATCCAGATCTGTAGGCAAGGAACCCCTAGCCAATGCTGCTGATTTCCACAGACATCCTACAACCTCTGTTGCACCCCACACTGGAAATTGCTTTGCAAGCCTGAGCCATGGGGAAGTGCACCCCACATGCTGTATGGTCTGCAGAGAAATCACTGCAGAGATATGCCTTAGTGACTTCCCAGACTATTAAACACCCACAGGCTGGGAAGAGTGTCCAATTTCAACTGAATTTTTAACCCACATCTTTTTTTAGGTCTTTGGGTTTGTTGTTTTGGTTTTTTTTCCCTCCAAATTTTTAATTACCAAATTTGTGCAGAAGGAGCCCTCTGAAAACCTGTGAGGAAAACCAAGTGAGGGCTTGCTGCTATCTGGGTTCTTCATTAGAAGGCTTGCATCTGTTAAAGGAAATCCAAGGGGCTGACTTTTTCTTCTTGACACAGAACAGCCTTTCCAGAGCTTAATAGAAATTTCAGTGAGGCGCTCGCCGCCAAGGATGCAAAAAAAATTGATTCAGTGTTTTCGGGGTCGTTCATTATTTTTTTTTGCAAAATATTTCCAAGGGTGAAATTTCCTGTGCTTGTTTTCAGCAGAGTCTGCAGGAATGCGCTAAGATGCTTCTCAGTAGAAGGGTGATTACCAATGTTCATTTTCAGGATTAAAGAGAGACCAAGTTCTTAGGACTATTTCCATTTCACAATTAGAAACCGTTGCAGCTTCCTACACAAATACCCTATTGTGAGCATTCCTCTTCCAAACACATAGCAAACCTCATCTTGCTGAAAGTGAGAATAGATAAATAAATGGGTGAATAAATGACATAAATAATTATCAAAATGCCTTCAAGCAGTATATATTCCAGCAGAGTAATCATGTAACAGTTCAGTGTGAGGTGTCCCTGCCCATAATGGGGGGGCTGGAACTAGATGATCTTGGAGTCCTTTCCAGCCCTAACTATTCTATGATTCTGTAAGTCAGGGATACACTGTACTCTGTCAAACAAATCACTTTTAGTACTCTGCCAGTGCTTTTCTCCAAGTAAGCATTATATTTACTTATCTATTTCTATATAAGCACTATATTTACTTATCTATTTCCTCCACTTCTTATATTTCAAGGAAATAGTGTTACAGGTACATTACATCAGGACAAGCATTATCCAGAGCATCCAATTCAACCTATGATCAGATCTGCTCTGCAATGCCCATTCCTATCATCTGGGCAGGCATTTGGGTCACCTTGCCTACCTTAAGATATTAGAAGATTCACCTAGTGAGTAGAGAGGAGACATTTTCAGGCACAGGAAAGGAACTGGCAAGTTCAAACAAACCACTGAAAAGTCAATTTATTGCCATTGCTATTCTTCATCACTGTACTGGAATGGGACAGAATTACTCACAAAGAAAGTACATAGGTTGAGAGGTGCCATGCTCCTTCTGCTCAGTGATGGGTTGGGGGTGCAAATGGCTTGGACAGAGGTTAAGGCAAGAGATCTCATGAGCTGGAGCTAAAGGCTAACCAACAGAGTAAAGAGTGGAGACGTACGGGGACACAGCAGATAGAGCTGTGGCTGGTCTGGACTGGGCAGACTGTGAGGAATAGCTCAACTACAGGCAAGGCAGGAGAAGAGCTCAAGGAAATCCACACAGAAATGGCAGTAGCCACAGGACATGTGCAGAAACACCACATAGCAGCATGTCCATAAACATGGGAACACCCACATAAAAATCCACATCCTGTGAACACCCATGGAAAATAGCAATCCACAGCAGGATACAAGGGTCATTAGACCAAGATTCAAGGACTTTTGGCAAGGAAGCTTCATTTTTAAGAAAACTTCAATTTTTTATTGCTACATGGAGTGTACTACGTGCATTTATTGTTTGAAAGAGGAAAACACATTCCCAGGGGCTGTGGTCTTTCCTGAGCAGTCTGGCAGATGTTGGGAGCATCATTCTTGTCCCTGTAGCTTGGAGTCCAGAGCAACCTACAAGCAGAGCCCATATCAGCTAGGAAGTGAGCTGGGACCACCACAGGGACAAAAGTAAGGGCCTAAAGATGGTGTGATACCCAGGTCCAACCTGGAGTTGGTTCCATTCAGGCTTGTTTCCACTCTTCTCTTCCAGATGCAGCTCCACTGAAGGTATGGATGGCTCATGGACTACTGGGAAGGAGACAAGCAGCCTGGTAAATAACTGGATGTGGAGATCTGGACCACCAGTGGGGTCCTTTGAGCAGCAAGGATCAAGACCAGGCTTCTAATAACTACAGAAATGAAAACAGACGTAAACTGGAAACCAATCTTGTTTCTGATGGGAAGGAGGCAAACCTCAGAGGCTGCAATGACATTTTATGCCAATGTCTTAATGAAGTACAATAAAAGAAACATTTCTTACTATGTCTGCAGAAGAGACATTTGCATAATGTTTGTCTGCAGATTGGGGTGTTACGCTGTGATAGCTCTGGAGAAAGGACAGGCTGTCCCCTTGGAAGTGCCACTGAAAAATGTGTTTCCCTCAGAGACTGAGAAAGATTTGTATTCTTCATTCAGTGGGAAATAAGCAGCCCAGAGGCTGCTTGGTGAGACATTCACCAGCAAAATGTGAGCCCTGGGAAGTAGCAAGGGTACAGAGTGGTGTCCATGACCTCCTCAAACATGTCCCAGTCCATAAGAGGCTGCGATCACTGTGCCAGGCAAGTCCCAGGAGAAGTGGGAGCAGGCAGGGGCATAGCTGAGAACAGGAGCCATCAGCCCCAGGAAGATGATGCTGGGGACAAGTACCCCCAGTGCCTTTCATGATGAAATGTGTATTCCTGAATGAGCCAGGGTAAAGAGCAGGAAAGTTATTTGTCAGGCAGATATTAGCTTTCAGGGAGGCAGGAAAAGACTGAAAATGTTGCCCAGGTCATCAAGGTTGACAACCATCCACGTGATGACAATGTTGGTTTTGAAGGAGATGATCTTCTAATCAAACTTAATAAAGCTGGGTAGAAGAGGCTTGCATTTATGTGCTTGACTGAAAGAAAGCTAATTATTTATTGCAACCTGGGGCTTAAAATACAGCCACAAAGTCAGCATTTGAAATGCTGCTCTCACTGGCCTGGCTGCTCCGACAGAGCGTGGAAAACACTGTGGCAATAACACCAAACCCCATGCTCAGGAAAGGGGACATCCACCCCGGAGCTCAGTGCAACCGGAGCCGTAGCCCAATACCACTCATGTTCTAAACCTGCAGAGAGTCTCATATTGACAGACCTGGAGCTTCCTCATGGATCCCAGCAACAGCAATAGAGGAGCTGATAGCAGACGCTGAAATTGACTTTGGTGTTTTTGCATTTCCTAAAGACTTCTATACTTGGAAGCCTCCTGTTGGACCTCAAAGTGGACTTGTTACTCTCTGCTCTTTAGATGATTTATTAATTACAGGCAGAGTTACGGCAGAGCTGCAGTTCCCTCAGTCCTGGTGATTTGTGCGAGACTGGAAAAAGCTTCGCCCTTTGCAGGAGTAAACCCCATATGCACAGTCAAAAAAGGGAATGTAGTCCTTAAAAAACCACACACACACACAAACAAATATCTATTCATATATATATAGCTTTTGGTAATGTGTCTCATGCTTCAGGACTCAAATCTATTTTTATGCTTTCATAAATGACCATGGAAGAGCATTTCAAATGAATCTCAAAGAATAACATCCTTTTGTTCGCAGGCACAGATACACACAGAATGGACTTGGCTGAAAAAAAGAAGTTAGACTTTGAAAGAAGGAGAAAGAAGAAAGTTACCTGAATAACTACAGATTATGGGCTTCTCATCCTGTTGTCAAGGCATGGGATATTTCTCTAGTTTGGAGAAAGAGCTCTGGATTCCTATCTTAGGAAGGATGCAAAGAACGGTATAAAATCTCCTTCAAATTCTAAATGAAAAGGGACAATTGATACTATTTTGGAAGTAGTTAAATGATCTGAACACTTACAGGGGTGTGTTAATTATGGAGTACCCGCTTCTGGCCACATGGATGCTCAGCCATGGAAGATATTTTAGTGCATTCAGGGAGATCAGAGAGAGCAAACACATGAAACCCCTTATCTTATGCTCTATTTTAAACTCCAAGAGAGTGAAGGAAAAAGCTGATACTGTTTCTTATTGACCAAATCAGACAGTAGATCTCAGCTTTATTTCTCCAGTAGAGCAAGTACAGGGTGGTATGAACATAGCACTAGGTGTTGTGTTCAGGACAAATATTTAGGATGCTTATAGTGTGACATGAACATCCAACAGGCTGGTGGAAGAAAAAGGTTGGGTTAGAGAAGTTTTTCGCTTGTTGTCTTGAATAATTAATCACGGGTGTGGTCTGTGCCCCATGATACACCTTGACTGGCTCCTCGGTACTTGTTGGGTGCAGCCTGGGCACGGAGCTGTGCTGAATGCAGGTTGGGAAGGGCTGGGGCAGCCTCATGGCACGTCTGCACATCGCTGTTCTCAGTACCTGCTACTCCTGCTCCATCTGAAGAAACCACTCCAAATAATACATCTTTATTTGTTTTGGAGGAATTAAATTTGAATTCCCACAGAAATTCAATGAAACTACCTAATAGACAGCACAAAGCCCACGAGCTGGAGCACTGTGCGCCTTCAGACCAGAGCTAAATCCATCTTTTCAAAGCTCAGGTATTACAGACTGGGAGAAAGTTTCTGTGAGAAAGATGGTTGGACAAGAGCCAGGTCTTGAAACAAGGAGGCGGCAGCCTGACCTGCTGTTCCCAAATGAGAATTGAGAAAATAGAGTTTCTAACCGAGAAAGCTGCAAAACCTGTAACATCTGCACATGAGATCTGAAGTTAGGATCTTAAAATGCCTTTTCAAGAACATCAGCAGGAGAGGGACCAAATAAAAACTGTCACTGTTATTTTTCTTGTTGTCATTATACAGTTACAAGTGAAAGGAGAATGGGCATTTTTGCATCAGAGGATATAATAAAATCTGTAGGTGTTGTAGGAAGAAAGAGAAAAGAATAAGCAGAAGGGGAGGTGGGGAAGGTGACTGCAAAGTTACACAAAATTGTGCAGTTGAAGCCATTTGGGGCAATATGGTTATTAGGAAACTGAAAACCCATGAAGGCTGGGAAGCATGGGCTTGAGCTGCTGTGCTTGGTGGCATCCATGTGGTCCACTTCCTCATGGAGAGAGCCTGCCTGAGGGGCAGCCCTGGAACAGGCATCCTCACAGAGCCTGGGCAGGCACTGTGAGCAGGTTGATGGGAGCCCCTGATGGGTGCCTTCAGCCTGTCTGAACTTCAGGAGCTTCAGAGCAACTAGGTCTAGCACAGGGTTTCCAATGCAACAGCAAAGCCAAGAGGAAAGGTGAGGGATCCCTTTCCTTTGGGAGAAAAGGAAAGGGATGTGAAGGTGATCAAAGGGCTGGAGCAGCTCTGCTCTGGAGCCAGGCTGAGGGAGCTTGAGATGAGCTGTCAGGCACAAGTTCTTCCCTGTGAGGGTGCTGAGGCTCTGGCACAGGGTCCCCAGAGAAGCTGCGGCTGCCCAATCTCTGGCAGTGTTCAAGGCCAGGTTGGACACTGGGACTTGGAGCAACTGCTCTGGTGGAAGGTGTCCCTGCAGGGGTTGGAACTGGATGAGCCTTAAAGTCCCTTCCAACCCAAACCAGGCTGGGATCCTGGGATTCTGGGATAATTTCTTGAACCCAGAGGTGCCAACACCATTCATGCTGCCACCTGCACCACGGGATAAATCCCACTGTCCCTGCCCCATCTCTGCAAGGTTGGCTGCTCCAGTGACAAAAGAGGCAAGCACCGTCACACAGCAAGCGCTGTATCTTGTCCATCAGGCAGGACAGGGGTGTGGGTGCTCCCCTACACAGCTGGCACTCGGCATTAGGGCAGCAGCACAGATAAAAGCCAGAGTAAAACCACAGAAGTGCAGAGCGCGGCTGAGCCGTGGGGCAGAAGGGAAAAGCACCACGCAAGAAATTGATTCCATTAAAAAGTAATCTCAAATTTAATAAAAGTTATGATTTGATTATAGCCGTAGAACCCGAGGGCAGGGAAGGGAGCGCAGAGAGAGCTGGGGGGAGGCACTGGGGAGGGGCAGAGCAGCTCACAGGTCTGGCTGAGCCTCCAGAACAGCAATCACAGGCTGTGCACAGCCTGCCTGGCCTGTCCCCCAGCATCTCTGCTCTTGCCTCCATCCCCCTCCAACCAGCAGCACGTTTTTCTGCACTGAGCTCCTCTGTCTCTGCTGTGGGACTCAGGCAAGGAGGTAACACAGCAGGGCAGGATAGAGAGCATCACGCGGGAGCTAACCCAAAATAAAGTCAGCTTTTATGAAATCAATGCCTCAATATGGTTGGATGAACACGCTGAATCCTTTATGCATCCTAGAGGATGCTCTTGCTTTTCTGAAGCCTGCTGGCAGTTTCTCTGTGCAAACCCACCTACTTCACTTCAACCTGGCTTCTCCAGCAACCCTACCTTCCCCTGCAGATGAATTCTGCTGTCCCTCTGTGTGTTGGGACTGCACAGGGAAAGGCAGACTCAGTAGTTTGGGGCAGGATAGATACCACATCAGCAGGACCAGCAGATGCTGAGCTGGCCCAGGTGGCTGCTGTTAGAGCCCAATTGCCAGGAAGAAGCTGATGAGGCTGATACCTGGAGTGCTCTCAGCTGTGGCAAATCTGCAGCCTTTAAAAGCTGTCCTTGCCCCTGAGGATTGCTTGGTCTAAGAGCATCCCTTTCCTTTTTCTTTGGTGAGGAGGCAAGCTTTGATTGTAGTGTGTCCTCTTCTGGTAAGCTGAAGCCATCCTTGGGGGCACGGTTGGGAGGGATGTGTCAGGGCAGCGCTGGTGGAAGGCTGATGTGGGCTATGGGGATAGCCTGATGTCGTTCCAGACCCTGCTTTGTCACAGGGGACACAAGAAGCTCCCCTTATTTTTGCTGGGGAAGGAATGGGCAAGGTCTGGGGAGATGGGGGTACCAGGGTGGGGAGATGCTGTGTTGCTTTCTCCCAACAACCTTAATGCTGATCAAAACTGCTGGAGAGGGAAAGCACAGAGGAATTTGCTTGTTCCCAGAGGGTTTTTTTTTTCTGCATGTTTGAGTAGATTCCAAACACCCATGATTCTGCTAAGTAAAATAAATAAGCAAATACAAATTGCTTTATACCTTAGAGTAATGCAGCAGCCCAACCCCTGTCCTGTCAAAAAGGAGTAACTTGGTCTGCAAATCAGCATCGACACTGAAATCACTGGCTGCCCCTTCTCCAATTTCTCTGCTTATATTGATAAGGTTGGCAGCTGGATGGCTGCCAGCATCTTGACAGTAAATGTATGTGAATGATATACATGCATAAATAATAGTGTTACTTCTTAGAGGTAAAGATGTTTCTTTAAGTGTAGGTGACAGGCAGAGGCTGGTAGTGCAGACATATGCATGCAATATATAAAGAAGGGAAGAGAGAATAATTAATGTAACTCTAATTATCTGGGGTTTATCTTTTAAGCTGAGCTATTGTAGTATTTGACAGAATCTGGCTAGGGAAGGAAAGAACGAAAGAAAATAAAAATTTAAGACTAAAAGAAATCCAGTATTGGGAATTAAAAGGAATCTAGTGTTGGTGTAGGGTCCACTGCTAAGTGGGCATGATAAAATTGATGGCAGATTTATTGAAAAGAGTCAAATATGTTCCCTAAATATTTCTGCTTTGTGATTAAAAAAAAAGGAGGGGACAATATATTGCAAATTTACAGAGCTAATGAGATATTTTCCTTTCTAAACTGTAACTATGGTGGTTATTAAATTGTATTATTGAGTCAAATGCATTTAAATTAGGGATGCTGTGCAATGGGCTTCCAAGTGTTTTTGGAGAAACTCCTGGGGAACTTTTGGCTTAATAACATGTACTGTGCTAATATGAAATACTGAGAAGGCTTCTGAGGGTGGAGAGAAGGGAACACTGTCTCAAAACAAAGAACAGAATGAAATTGCTGAAGCTATTTTGCTGAACGCTGTTCCTGCATAAAATAGCAGGACAGCTGGTAAAAGATATAGCTAATAATTAATTGAGAATAAAACATTATTATAATAGTGTATTATGGCCCCTGAGCAGGCTTTTCTGAGTGTTCGTGGTAAACGATTGTAAATCGGTAAGGATAACAATCAGAGTGATGCTCTTGAGTACCTCTACTATGTGCGGTGCCACGTAGCTGTTGAAAGGAGGCTGGAGGAGTACATGGTGCCACAGTGAGCTCAGACAACTCTGAAATAGAAATTAAATCCAGGGGTTTGGAGGAACATCCTGGAGCTTCAAAAGCCACAGATAATCCTCCAGGATACTTTAATGTGCTTAACTTCTAGGCTAAAATACCAAATACTACAGAAACCAGTGTGTCAGGTAGAAAGCGAGAGACTGTGAAGGTTGTCAGTGTTGTGGGCTCCTGCAGCAGCAGGGTATTTGCTCAATAAAAATGGCCAGGTGGCCTTTGGTACTGTAATGCCATCTTATAGAAGAAGGTGAAAATTATAAAGGCATCCCTGTGATCCCTGGTTTAAGGAAAACCTCCTTCTTGATCCTAACCCCAGTGATCAGGTTAATCCTGTGGGGGGGAGCAGGATGCAGCTTCCCATGCTAAATCCACCTTCACCTGTGGCTGCTTGCTGATGCTACAGAAGTAAAAAGCCAAGCAAACCCAAACCCTAAATTACATGTTAAGTGGCAGAAATAGTAATTCTTCCTGATCCTCAGGACTACTTGATTATATATAGCCTAGGCATGGCATACTAAATAAATCTCCTTGCATCCCCTATTTAGACATACCAAGAAACTGTACACTCAAGCCCTATCACAAGTGGCAGTTTCTCACCATCTCCTGTCTGGAGGAGGAGAAGAGCTGGTGTAGGATGCAGGAACTTGTCTGGGGTGAGGAGGCATGGGTTTGGGTGCTGCCTGTGCTGCAGAAGTGCTGGACAGATGGGAGCAACCACCGGAGGGGTGTCTTGGTGCCAGCTCATGGCAGCCCCAACCCCAGTCACAGTGTCCTCAGAGGCAGGCAGGATGACTCAGCTGGTGTCATGGTTGGATTACCAAGAAACCAGAGAGAAGGACTTGAACAGCTTATTGCTGTATTTGGGAGAGGAGCAGCTGGCTGCTGCCTGTTCATCATTCCATTTCCCTTCTTGATCTTCAGCACAGCACTGCTCTGCAAAGCTGTCTGACTCACTGCTGGGGAGTGGGGAAGGGAAGCTGTGAGCTCAGGCAGTTTAATTTTCAGATTCCGATCAGGACTCAGTTTATCAGGAAGCCTCAAAGCCGAATCTGGCCCGTGGGTGCAAACTGGGAATGATAACTGATGGGCATGTGCTCATCTCACAAGTCCTCCACACACTGAGCCAGCTCTGCTGCAGGCTGCGACAGTCACCAGGAATGCTGTTAAAGCTCCTCTGTAAGTTATGGGACTGTGGGCTTTTGGCATCATGTCAACTGTTCTTGAGAATTCCCAATTATGCTCCCTTTTCTTCATGGGTTGTTTTGATATTTGCTTTTTTTTCTTAGATAGTTGGTGTCCAAGTGTTCTCAGTTATGTGAAATGGGGCCTTACAAGGCTTTTAAGTAAATATTTATCTGGATGGATTTGCACTTCATCCTTCTGTTTGTAGCGGTCACTGAAACTGGAAACTGGTCACAAAAAAGTTTGCTTCTGTCATTTTGTGTTTATCTGTAGAGATGATGTCAGGTTTGGAGCTGGGTATGCAGCTCTTTACTTTAAATGACAGCTCGTAATAATCAGTTGAGCTCACAATGATTAGTTGAGCCCTGGCAACATGAGAGCACTCAGAGGAGCAGAACAGTAAGGTTTTGGCTCATGAATGTGGCGGGTCCAGCAATTGAGCTCCATGTTATTACTGACCAAAAGTAGGTTTGGTTATGCCTAAGCAAGACCCAAGCTTATCCTCAGAAAACGAAAAGGCTTTTTCTACAGGAGAAAAAGGTCAGCCCCTGTAAGATAGCTCTGCCTTAAGGTCTCTAGAGGCACTGGGATCTTTGGACCTCCTAATAGTTTATGTATAGGCTGTCCAGATGTGAATTAGAGCCTTTCCTCCCCATGACACAGACTTTTCATTCAGTGTAAATCCTTCACAGAACCTTTCTGGACTGCAATGCCTTATCACACCCATTCTCCTTTGCTCTTGCAGGGAAATAAGTGCTGTTGGTTTCTGTATTAAGCCCTCTAAAGGCAGATGGAAGTGTTGAAATTTAGGTATGAAAGCTGCAAGTTGAAAATGCCTTTAGCAATTGAAAATTCAAAGCCTGGCGTGTCCTCACAATGCAGATGAGTTGCATGTCAGAAGGTGTTGAGATAGTAAAGGACCAGGGTATCAGGATATCTGCTGTTGTTCTGCAGCAGAGATCCCATCTCTGGTTATGCACCCCAAGTGCTGCATCTGATGATCAGTAATCCCACATGCTGCTAACAGTGCTGAGGCTCTGCCAGATACAGGTGATGACTAGGGAGCATTTTTATGGAGCTGGGCCAGCTTGCAGAAGAGAAGGCTCCTGAAGGGAGACCTCAGAGCAGCTCCAGTGCCTGAAGGGGCTGCAGGAAACCTGGAGAGGGGC
>JAOEHY010034101.1:0-15367 GCA_025447955.1 Psilopsiagon aurifrons | reverse complement strand
TTCATTTTTCCATTGACCAACACCCCCAAGTCCTTCTCCGCAGGGCTGCTCTCAATCTCTTCTCTGCCCAACCTGTAACTGTCCCTGGGATTACCCCAACCCAGGTGTAGGACCTTGCACTTGTCATGGTTAAACTTCATCAGGTTGGCATCATCCCACCTGACAAGCGTGTCAATTTGTTATCGATCAACATACTGATCACGCCATACTATTCCTGCTACCTATTTGTGTAACTATAATAGTTAAGAGCTTTCTGTGGTCATCTTGATTCGCTGAGATTATGAATTTGGAATCAACTGTTCCTTGAAAAACTGGTTCGAAATATACTGCTTTGGTGAATGTCATTTGTAAGAATAACAGAAATTATATTCTGACAAAAGCAAATGTGAACACAGATCCCTAAGGTTTGTAAACACACTTGGACAGGCACAAATACCAGGAGAACAACAAAGAGATAAAGCCAAGCAGAAGGGAAAGCCTATCAAGGAGATTGATGATGTTGCTCAACTCTATTCTCCACAAAGCACAGTTAGTTTCTCCTCATTGTGCCATTTAGAAGCTGGATGGTAAGTAAGGAGCATGGGAGGAACCTGAAGAGTGTATGGTAGGGATCGTCCCATATATTTTGTATTCTATGGCTAACTATTTCTTGTACCCTCTTCTTCTCAGCTGTTCAGGTACGGAGTGGGACCATTTGTGGTATATCTGGTAAGATGGCATATATTTATTGAAAAAATCTACATCTCTGGACAATTCCAGTAGCGAAAAGTGGGATTAAATGTGACCTGCTCAAGTGTGATGTCACCTCCCACTTTCCCTTGGGATGCTCTAGCGGTCTGCAGTAGCAAGGCAACCCCTTAGATATCACCTTGTCTTGAACAAATCTTAACTTGCCAGTCTCCTCTTTTATTCCACATATCAATTTAGTCTGATTAACAATATCAGTTAATAATCTGTGGCACAATATGCCCTTTAAAAGGCCCATTTAAAAAGTAATTTCAGTCTGATTTCTCAGTAATTCTCATCAGGATGAGATTATAAAAGATGGACGTCTACAAGTCTGCATTGACCAGTATAGCCAGCAGATTGACAGCTGATTTTTCCTCTCTGCTTGTCACTCATGAGGACACATGTGAAATGTGTAGTCCAGTTTTGGTCCCCCAGTACAACAGAGATGTTGACAAACTGAAGCAAGTCCACTGGAGAGCAAATAAAATGGTCACAGGTCCAGAGGACATGATGTATGAGAAGGGGCTGAAAGGACCAGGTTTGTTCAGTGTGGAGGAGGCTAAGGGAGCAACCTAATTGCTGTTTTTCACTACCAAAAGTGGGTCTGGAGAGAAGACAGAGCCAGAGCCTTCTCAGAGGTGCCCCGCAGAAGGACCTAAGCTGACAGGCTAAAGCTGCATACAAAGAAATTCTGATAAGACAGAAGAAAAAATGCTTCCCCTGAGGATGGTGCAGCACTGAAACAGGTTCCTGGAGGAGATATGGGATCTCCATCCCTGAAAACTGTCCAACTCTGCTGGACAAGGCCCCAGATGACTAGACTTTAACTAGCATTGACATTATCCTTGCTTTACGCAGGGAAAGACATTAACAGGTTTCCTACAGATAAAATCTTTCTGTCCTAATCCTGTGTCCTCTCCCTTTCCAGGCTGCTTGTGGTGATTGGTGGGCTGTTGCTCCTATGTGGCCTGGTATCCATATGCGTGAGATGCTGTTTTCATTGCCACCACACAGGGGAAGAATCAGGTCCTCAGCCCTATGAGGTTACCGTCATTGCTTTTGACCATGACAGCACCCTCCAGAGCACCATTACCTGTGAGTTGGCTTTGACAGAGGCTGGGGATCTCCGTACACCCTGAAGTGAGAGGCTGCACTGACTGTAGCACCCCAAGGCTGACAGAGGGAATTCATGGCAGAATGCAGGTCAAGCAGCATCTGTACATAGCACAGATTAAGGTGTTCACCAGACTTCATGTAGCAAATGCAGCGAGACAGTGAATCAGCTGTGAGACATGTCTGGGTGGAAATGGGGTAGCTAAGAGCCTTGGTGGCATTTGAGGAAGGACTGATTGCGGGATGTTGCTGATGAGTGTTCACACACACCTCTTTTAGAGAAGAATGAAGGGGCAGGAAAAGGCAAACATTTAGGTTGTGGGGAGAGAAAAGCCAGTGTGCTGCAGATACATTTGGCCTCCTCTAACCACATGGTGCTTTCAGGATGAAGCAAACAGCTTTTATCTCCTCCCTTTCAGCTCTCCACTCTGTGTTTGGGCCTGCTGCCAGGAGGATATTAGCAGTGGCACATTCCCATAACGCCGCGCAGGGAACACCACCCCTCTCAGCATCAGACACTCCTCCAGTCTACGAAGAGGCTCTGCGCATGAGCAGATTCACAGTCGCCAAGGCAGGGCAGAAAGTGCCAGACTTGGATCCAGTGCCAGAGGAGAAACTGCAGGCATTTGCCGAGGGCAAGGATGCCGAGCCAGCCCTCCCAGGACACTAGTGCCTGTTTCTACTGAATGGCAAATAATACAGAACAGTTATGTGCAGAGACTAATTTTTCTGGGCAGGGCTAGGAATATCAGACTAGCTTTCTCAGTCTAATGAGAAAGGGAAAAAGACTAAAATTCCATATATTTTCAGATCCACCATATTTTGGTGTCTTCTTTTGACACTTCCTTCAGATAATTAGCTATTGACATTCTGTGTCCATTTATTACATACACACGCCAGAACAACCACAGTTTGCACAAATAAGCAGGCAGTGGGACCAAGATGCTGACCTACTTCGCGGGCTACTGACCTGCAGGGAAACTGCAGATGCTGGCTCATTCTGCTTACCTCCAGCCTAAGTTTCCTGGGGATGACAGAATGATTTTCACAGCAGGAAAAACAAAGACATATGAGAAGGTCTTGATACCCGATAATAACACTAAACTTCTGGAAGATACCATTTATAGTACATTAAAAAAAAGAAAGAAGTTGTGTAGGAACACAGTCTGTGTGTAAACAAAGACAGCATATACTGGTAATAAAGCTCTTACATGTTAATTTAAAAAGATGATGTACGCACTAACAGGTCGAACGGGGGGGAGGGGGGAGAAGCAATAACATTACCCCTGAAATAAAGCTCGATCATGTTTTTGTTGCATTCATATTTTATCATTTATTAATTATTCCTACTGGTGCTGTCAAAAGCAGATTAAATTAAGTAAGACCCTTTAAAACACTTAAGTTATTTCTCAGAAATAATTTGAGTCCTTAGAAATACAAATATGTTGAATAATTCAGAAATATTAATCAAACTCTTTGGATGATCACAGGTACAGGCCAGCTGTAAAATGTTTTTTTGGCCTAGGTACTTGTAAGAAGGTGACTCTTGAATTACATCAGTATTGTCTCTACCCCATGCTCAGCAACTGAAAACATTAAAGCAGAAAGACACCAAATATCAGACAAGAAGCAGCCATGAATGAACTGCATGTATATGTTAACATTGATATGAATGCCCAGGTCATGGATATTATATCTTTCTGAAGCGTTTGCATAATAGAATGCCCAAAGTCTCAGTTTCCTCCATATGCTGATCTTCTTTCCTATGAAATACAGAAAATATGGTTATTTTGAAGGTAAGGAGTGCAAGGACCAGATCCCCAGATAGGTTTAGAAACCTAACTGCTGTTTCAATTACAGCCATCAAGAATTTCAGAGAAGGCTGATAAGATAGCTTTGGGGATAGCATAAAGCCAAATTGAATGACTAGAATATTTTTGATGATGTGACAGACCTTGCCCAGGAACAGGAGTTTCGTATCCAAGGGAATTTAAAGAGGGTCTTGATTTCCTAGGTGACAAATGTCTGCCTTGTCATTACCTAACTGTACAATTAATGAGGGAAAAAATGGCATGGAATAAATGTGACATTAAGGTTATGTCTCTTCTGCTATATGGCACACTTGAAATAACAGTAACAGCTGTTTGTGGAACATCTACCAATGTGATTTATTTCATCAGCTGCTCTCTGAAGTCCACTTTCAAGCCTGACTTCTCCACTAAGCTACAGAGCATTTCCTGGAAGGCTCTTGATTACTCCACAGTGAAAGCCTGAAGTAAGGAGAGACGTTTAGTTTTGCTGAACATGCGTCAAGCAATATCAAGCCCAGAAACTTCCTGGAAGCCTTCACAGCTGTTTCTAGGGGGAACATACCCTCTGCCACTTCCTACTGCCTTCCAGCCCAGAGGTATGTGGGCATTTAACACAAGATGGCAGCCCTGCTCCACGGGGCAGTAATCCTGCCTAGCAAAAGAGGAGTGCACAATTTTTAGCAACTTGCAAAAATAATTTCACTGTTTTGTTTTGGTTTTGGTTTTGTTGGGGTTTTTTTTCCCCTAAGATGTACAATAGAAAGGGAAGTTTTCAAATTCTTAGTTTTCCCCTCCTCTGCATCAAATCACCTCTGCTATCTCCTTTCTCAGTTTCAAGGGGTAAAGTTACAGGTCCGTCATACTCAGAGCTGTGCATTTACCTGCTAATTTCAGTGGTTTCCCCTTGACCAGAGCCAGTTTTGTCTTTCTCTCCTGTCCTTTCCCATCTGCTCACATCCTACTTTGCTTGTCTCTTAGTTTTTAAGTGGTAGAGAAGGTATACACAAGTTTGGGGTTTTGTTATGAATAATTAAGATCCAAAGATCTTCATGCACTTTACAGACTTTACCCATGTTGTCACATTGCCTACGCATCAGACAGGCCTTAGTATTCCATCTGTAGATAGGGAAAATGATGCATAAGGTACTGAAGATAACTATGATATCCAATTCATTGACTCGCAGCTCAGCTTTGGCTTGCTTGTTCACTCAACCCTTGGCCAAACACTGGGAAAAGGGTGGGACTGGAGCAGGTGTAGGACTAGCGATCTCAAAGGAGAAAGCAACCAGCCTCCACTACCTTTAGCCTGTATAGGTTGGAATTTGGGCTGGAACAACATGAGGGAAACATGAATACATGGACAAAGGTGCTGCAAACGAGTTGTCCACGCCACCCACAGATTCCTCTAGAACATATGGTACTTGAGAAAAAACAGTCTTCATAAACACCCCACCAGCTCCACTTTTGTGTTGCTCCTTTGTTTTCACAGAACAATGATACCCATCCCCAACAGGCCACTCTGAACCATTGGTTGGAACAAAAGGATCTCAGATTTGTGTTACTCAGATCTGGGGTTGTGTCTTTTACTGCTGCTTTTTACCAACAACGTGGTATGTTCCTCAATCTCCTTGTAACATCATTTATATGCAAGTTTACCTGAGGCTGAGCCATGCAATCAGTTTTGAAGGAATGAGCAGCTTCTTCGTAAAAAAATAAGATGTTGCGGAAAAGGGAGCAGTGAGGCAGCAGTTCAGTGTATACAATACAGAGTCCTTTCCTAGAGGAAAGGAAAACATCTGCACAATTAGCCATTGTTTGCTGGGAGTGACTAACCCTATGCCCTCACGCCAGGGCTGATGTGCTAGCACTGGCTCTGAGGCTGCTATAGATGTAGCATCCAGTGAAACGGGTGACAAGTCACGAGTGGTGCAGGAGAAGCACCAGGAGAAGCAGTAGGCAAGGGCTCTGCCATGGATGGACATCAAACAGAGCAAGATCAGAAGTGACTTCAAGTACACCCTCTATGGTTTGATCAAAATTCAGACTGAAAACTAGAAGTTTTCTGAAAAGAGAGGCTTTGATATGCTGAACCCATGCTAGAGACTAAATAAAAAATAAAGTCAGCCTGTGGAAGCACGAATTAGTACCCAGGTGGAGGTACTAATGAAAGAAATATCCAAGGGAGTCCAGAGTTACAGATGGCTGAACAGTAGCCCCAGGGGACTGCCAAGAGACATCCAGGTAGATAACATCTCCAAGAAACACAGGCAAACAATTAATACTTTTGTCCTTAATTCACAGAATTTTAGGCAGTTAGCTACCTAAGCTGGTTCACTTCACAATAGTGCGCTGCAGAACTCCTAGCAGTGCCCCTGGAGCACTGCGTGGTACAGCATGCTCTGCAAACCCTGCCTCCAGAACCAGTGCAAGTATAAAAATATCCTGCTTCTATGGCTACAGCATTGGCAACACTTCAGGAATCCCTTTTAGAAGGAACTTCTGACTAGATGAGCTGCAGACATAGTGATATACTTCCTGCTCAGGGTTATTCTGACACTCTAGGTTAAGAAAGAGTATATTGTTTTGACACTCTATGGAGAAACACTTTGTGCTGTCAGTCGCAGGTAGGAAAACTATCCAAGCCCATTTCCAGTTCCTCCCTCAAGCACACAGATCCAGAATGTGGGGTTTGTCACATGCGTGTGCTCTGACATTTTAATAAGAACTCTAAGTCAGATGATTAGCTGTTTGTCGCTACCTCTGCATGTATCATCTTCCTGCCTGCTGTTGTGCCAGTGTCGTTATTGTTATTACTGAGCTGGAGAAGAGGGCTGGGATTCAGTGCCTGCTGGGAAGGAAGCAGGGTAGTAGGAGGAGTGAGGCTTATAGCTGCACGTCCAGGGCTGCATAATAAGTGCAGCAAGAGTTCAGTAAGGAGATTTGTGATCCTCACGTGGGATTTGTTGGAGGAGGAAAAGTCACCTCACAATACACTCACAGGCTATGTCTTTGCATCAGACCAGGGAAGAACCCCAAAGCTTCTCTCAGGTTTGTCAACAGAAATTCAAACTAGATGCTAGCTCAGCACCCTTATGTATAGTCCTGGAGATGGAGACACCAATTTACAGCACAACAAGAGTTTGAGATCAGTCAGTTAAAATTGCCAGAATGTGTTAGTGGCCTGGCTGAAACAGGCTAGAAAAATCCTTCTCTTTTATCCTTGAGGAAAGGGCATCTACATCACTAAAGACAAACACACTTCAGCAACTGCTATGCTGCAGGAAGTTAGGAAGCAAGGAGTTATTACAGAAAGTCACAATGCCATGAAATCAGAATTTTCCCCAGGTCTAAACGCTGGTATTCCTTCATTCTAGGCTGTCTGCTATGGTACTGCACAAAAATAATTCTTTCCCTCTGACTCACCCTTCTGAGATCCTCTGACACTACCTGCAACCATGGGGAAATGTTCACACATCCCAGGACAGCCAGAAACAAGTTGAGGATGCTTCCTGTACAAACCTGATGCACATGAACTAGCAAAGGCTATCTGCTTCTCTGGATGAGGCACACAAAGAAAATTATTTAATACACTTCCATTAGATGTCTCCCAGCAATTTATTGTTGCGCTGATTTGAGCTGATCCATTTGCTAATACCTACTCTTTTGCTGGTCAGCAAGTAATTGTGAGCCCACTTATTCCTAGAAAAAAAAAAAAAAACAACCAACCAAAAAAAAAAAAACCCAAAAAAAACAAAACAAAAAAAAAACCACAACAAGGATATTCCAAGTATGTATCAGCTGAGTAACTGGGCTAAAATTGGCCAGCTATTTTGGCTTGTTTGCAGACAGTTCCCTTGAACTGCCTGCTGTTTGTAATGGGCATCTGGTCTGGCACATTACGTGACAAACTTTCTGTCCCTTGTTGTTTACCTGAGCTGTTATGAACAGGGCAGCAATCCAGACCCAACAGCAACAGGGATGGCACGAAAACCAGGCTTTTTTGGGTCTTACGTCTCATAGCCACATTAAGAACAGGTCAGGACAAGCAGAGGCAGTAAACCTCACACGGGGAACAGCAACCCCCACTCCCACGAATCCATCCCTACAGTCACGGCTGGATTATGTGCCTGCGCATGCTTGTATTTATAACCGCCGAGTCATGTGCGGGTGCGGCGTTCCTCAAAGTATGTCTATTTTGCGTTTCTATATCTAAAATAAACATTATCTATATATATCTAACTGCATATTTTAAAATGTATCATTATTTATTGCCGCAAACAAAACCAGGGGCCACCTCCCTTCTTGCCCCCCCCCCTTGCCGGTACTTGAACGGCCGCCGCCTTCCTCCCACCCCCCTCCACGGGCGGTGTGGACCTCAGCCCCGCCCCGAACGCACGGTGTCTGCGGGGGGGCGGTGGGTGCCTCCCGGTGACGCCGCAACGCGCAGTTCGGCGTCGGCGGGCGGTGCGCTGCAGTGGCAGGGTCGGGGTTGCGCTGCTGCGCTGCGCTGCGCTTCGCTTCCCGCGGGGTCGGTCGCAGATCACCTGGCCGTAAGGGGAGGGAGCGGCTGCGGCGGCCCTCGGGAGGGACGGTGAGAGCCCGGCAGCATGAAGTTCCAGTACAAGGAAGACCACCCGTTCGAGTACAGGAAAAAAGAAGGGGAGAAAATCAGGAAGAAATACCCCGACAGAGTCCCTGTGAGTGCGGGTGGCGAGGGCGGCTTTCCTGGCCGAGGAATCAGCCTTTGTTGGCCTTGCTGCCGGCTGCTGCTTGCTTTACATTTATTTTTCTGAGGCAGAACAAATGAGATCAGTAAAGATGGTTGCGATCGTGACGATCGGATTTCAGATCCCAGGCTGCTTTTGTGTTCAGCGCAAAACTACGGGTGTTTATTGTGTAAGGAGGGCCTGTGTCGGTGGGTGGTTGGATCCCGGCTTTCTTGGGATCCGCAGTAACTCGGCAGTGGGAATGCTGCTAATCTTTTCCTGGGAGCCTGCGTGCGTGGGGATGGGGGATGGGGAGGGAGCTTACCATCCTTTGTGGAAATGGAGGAGAACAATGAGGCGGGTGAGCCGGGTACAATTCATGGAAAACAAGCTCGAGATCCTTGTCATCTGATCCTTTCCGTTTATTTTTTATTTGGCTTTATTTTGGCCTTTTTTTCCGGCACGGCCTTTCTCTGTTATTTTCTTTTGCATGAGAGAAAAAAAAAAATGATACTTCTCCAGCTCTTTGCCCTACTGTTTAATCATTCTGTGGAAAAAAACGTCACCTGGAAAACAAGGTCATCTTCTACCTAAACTTTGCTTCCTCATCCTTTGGTCCCTTTGGAATACCTGTGGAAAACTTCTAGCTTTATAATTACTAATAATAGTTGGCAAAAGAGGTGACAAATTGAATTAATTGTGGTGGGGGTTTTGGGTGGGTGTTTGGTTTGGTCTTGTGGGTTGGGTTTTTTTTTGTTGTTGTTTTTGTTGGGTTTGTGTGTGTGCATGTTCCTTTTTAATAAACGTTTTGCAAATGTTCCTTCTTTCCATCCCAACTGGAGAGGTCTGTCCTAGATTTACTGCCCAGGGGTACTGCATGCAAAATAATTTAGACTCCCCCATAAATCTAAGCAAAAGGGTAACAGTTACTCCACATGTTTTCCCTGCAGGCTAACACCATTTTTTATCTTAGGAGTGGCCCTCAACTGGACTTGCAAAAGTTCTTGTTAGTCAGTATTCAGGTGCATTTATTCTACCTGTTTTTGAGAACCCCTCAAGCCTGGCAGGTTGAGCAGAAGTCTTGTGCAGTTTTGTGGTATATGATGAAGAACACAGAGGTCGGGAGTGAGACAAGCAGTAAACTGAGGATTAACATGGCAGATTGCGCAGCAGATCATGATAGATGTGTGCAGCAGAGCTGCGTGAGGAGCACAAGATCACATCTGGCAAAGGTAAAAGAGGTCAAGGTAGGGGAGCATCAGCAGATCTTTACGGAGAAAGCCAGGACCAAAATAACATGATGTGCTATAGTTCAGGACGAGTGAGAACGACACATGCTGAGGCCCAGATGTTAATTGTTGGGGTTAGCCTGTGGTCAGAGCTGTGTAAGGAGCAAATGAATGCAGCAGACACATCACTTCTGTCTCTGCCCTTCCTAACAGCAAGATCCTTGAAGATGACGTCTGTTTGGCTGCCTACACTGCAGTGCCCTGATACTTCTCAGCATTTTGCTGAGATTATACAGCTGGCATGGTCCCACATCACCACAGTCACCACCCAGCAACAACGGGCATACAAATAATCTGTATCTGCCCTTTGGATTTACTTTGTCGGTTTATTTGTGTGCGTGAAGGGTTTAGTGCTTCAGAAGAGATACCTGGGTTATCAGCCAAACTGACTACAGTTGCTAGTCAGATTAGTAGAGCACTTCCATTCCTTCCCCTGCCTCTTTGCAAGATCTCTCTAGAGCTTAGTGGTGATCTGATTTAAATATTTCCTAGCATTTGGAAGCCCTGAATCTCTCGCCTCTTCCGTGTAGCCAGTGACTTCTTTTCCTTTATTGCCTAATGACAAGCCACCTTTTTTGAGTCAGGGTGGTCATACCGGTGCTGCTGATATAGCAGTTTTGTGAGATAGTAGTTTTTAAAATTGAAGGTAAGAATTAAAGGTTTTTCTCCACTGCAGTTTCTTGTGTTAGGTATTGCCTTGTTGGATGTGGAGGTGAAAAAACATGCAAAGTGCTGTTGTTGTTCAGCCTGTATCTGTTCAGTGAGATTGTGAAACTCTCCTTCCTTCATAGCATTTACCAGCAGCATCTTGTATGCAAATGTATGTTCTACCACAAGCTGCCTGTAAGAGCTTGAATGCCTTGTACTAATTGAGGTGCTTCAAGTTCTTGCAGTAACATAGACAGCCCTGTTTCTATTTTAAAAACAAACTTAGAATTTTCAGGGGTTTTGGCTGTGCTGGCAGCATCCAAATGGAGCACAGGGAAGAGACGTCCAAGCTGGCATCTCCATGGTGTGACATGCTTAGCAGATATTCACTTGGATCTAGAAAGAGTAGAGTTAGCAAGCCACTTTGGCCAGGCTAAATACACCAAGCTCATCATCATAACATTTTCTCTAGCATATTGTCTCACTGATGTGACACCACCATTTTGCTTCCAAAAGAAAGCCTAGTCCACAGCCTTTTTGGTCAGACAACAGATAGAGTTGCTGATTTGAATTGCCAAAGAGCTGTGGGAGCATGGAACCCCTAGAAATTAGTCCTACAGTGGCTCAGATGGAGTATTTGCAGTTACAGGGTCTAACAGAATTACCAAGCTGAGGAGATCCAGAAATCCAGCTTCTTCTTAGATGGGCAAAATGGCTTCTGCAGAACAGCAAGCCACACAGATGGAGTCGTGTCATGTATCTCCTACCAGTTCAAAACTATGTATCATTAAAAGAAAACAAAATAAACCTGCCTGCAGTTGTTTTCTGCACAAACCCAGTAGTTCCAAAGGTTTCAAAGGCTTTTCATGGAAGAAGATCAGGTCGCTTTGGAATATTTCCTGCTTGAGGTAAACATTTTGCCTAGCTCTGGTAGCAAAAATGTTCCTATAGCAGAAGATCTCTTTGTCAGTTTGACTTTAAAGGTGCTGAGCTTCATATTTTTCTGTGTTGTAATGATACTAGAATATAATGAGGGTTAGGATTTTGTGTCAGAGGTCTCTCCAGGGACTCCAATTGCCTGTATGTTAGCCTGTATTTTAAGTATTAGATATTTATATGGATAAGAAAATACCCATAACTAAATAAAGTAGGGAAAATAGCCTTAAAGGATACAGATTTCAGAGTAGAAAATAACTACCAAAGAACTGGGGATTAAAACCCCCCAAACATTCCCCAGTGAGCTGTAGTTTCTCTTTAATTCTTTGCTTCATTCTAGAGCACTTGGTATTGGTGAATGTAGAAATTAGGATGTGGGACTCCTGGGAGTAGGGCTGATTTTGTGCCAATCAGTTTGGAACTGTTACCTGGAAACAGTTCAACTTGTGATGCTTCTTGTGTTCATGTATTAGCCTCCTGGCAGCTCCTACATACAAAATTAACCTGCATTGGGACCATCAAGGTGACCTGATTTTTTTTATTATTTTTTTTCCCTTGGCCATTATGGTTTATTTTTATGCCTGTTCCAGACTGTTTTTTACTCGGTGTGCTTACTGCTGCAGTCCTGGGCTCCCAGCACAGCTATTGCCAGTGATTTTAAGTCCTCTTTCACCTGTCTGTGCTTTAAAGTTTTGTATTTGTTATAGATTAAATTATTTTCTCATGCTTGGTAGTACCATCAAAAGGTAATATCCTTTTTCACTGATGCTTTTGGGTACATTTTGTCTTATGATGCTCATGGGTTATTTCTTGCTTTCTCTCACTCTCTAGGTAATTGTGGAAAAAGCACCAAAAGCCAGAGTACCTGATCTAGACAAAAGGAAGTATCTTGTGCCTTCTGACCTCACAGGTAACAAAGTCTGTTCTTCCTGATTTTTCAGTGAAAAGGTCTCAGAAGTGCTTTTTACTCTATGATCAGCACCAAGAAAATATCCAAGCAGGCTCCACATCTTATCATCACCCCAGTTTACATGGCTGTCCTTGTTATATTTATGCCCTTTACAGACTGGATTGCAACATGCAGAAATCTTCTAAGGTATCCCTGACTTAGCATGCATGTGTCACTGCTGACTTCTAACCACGATGAAATGGCTGAATTGTGTATCATAGGCAGTAGCATAATCATCAGTTAATGATGACCTAGCTGCAGAGTAGTTGCCAGAGGCTATATCCTTGTTGCAGGAAGAGACAAATTCTTGAAATAGTCCCATAATTTTCCAAGATGGAGCAGTTGGAGTCATAGCTACAGAGTTTCTTTTCTGAATGGTCACAGACATTTTGTGTGTGAACACATTTGTTTTAATTTGAGAACATGAACAAGTTAAGGGGACAGCATTTCTTTTTCTTGCAGTATATAGTGGATTGCAGAATACTTTCTTGTGCAACATAGCTCAAGCAAATAGTAAGGAATTTGTTTCCAGTAATGGTATGACCACTTACACCAAGGCTAAATTCTCTAAGGTGTGTATGAGCTATAGGATTTAAAGGTTAAGCTAGTTAGAGGTCTTCCCACCAATCCCTGCAGTAGAGCATTTCGTGCCATAGTAGATGGAATGTGGACTTAGAGGTTACATAGCTGAGGCATGTATCTGAGAAAATGCCAGCTCCAAATAGATTGGCTGCTAATGTGGTTACAGTCATGAAGTTCCTGATTTCTTTCCTACATTGTTCATTTTCCCCTACTTTTCACATACAGCATGTGACTTCCACCACCAAAAGAAAACAGCCATGGTTAGGGTGAAAAAAAAAACCCACAAAACAAGAAACCAAAAAACCCAAACCGAATGTCCTTTCTGCACCTAAGGCATTCTTCTCTATTCCTCTTCAGTTGGCCAGTTCTACTTCTTAATCCGAAAGCGGATCCACCTGAGGCCAGAAGATGCCCTATTCTTCTTTGTCAATAACACCATCCCTCCCACCAGTGCTACCATGGGCCAGCTGTATGAGGTAAGCCTGGCTCATCTCTTTTTTGCTTTGTTGGAGTATCTGGAAGAATGCGTATCTTCACTGAGGGACAACTGACCATTAGTCCACTGGCAATGAGTGCAGCTTGGTCATAGATGCCTGAACACGAACCCTTTTGGCCTGGGGTATATTCCATTATCTCTTTAGGGCAGTTCCATCCTGCAGTTACAAAGGGTAGCCTGGGGAGCCTCATCATTTTAACTGGTTGTTTGCTAGTTAAAAGGATTGTTGTATCAGATGGTAAATGATGGCCTCAGCCATGATATGTTGGTTCTGCCACTTCAACAAAGTAATGAAATAAAACTCTTTATATTTCAGTGGAAAGACTGGAGGGGGGGGGGAGTAGAACACACACTATAGCTTTCCAGTTTATACAAAAGCGATTCCCTTTTAGCTAGTAAAAGAACACAGTATCTCTGGGCAACCAACTGTCTATAAATATATTGTCAAGGAACACTTACTCTTTGTTGAGAATTTTTCATCGCTTGCACTGTGTATGTGAGGACCTTGTAGGACACTGTGAACATTGCTGCCCAGCATTTCTACTGAGCAGGGTTATTTGGTTGACCTTAAAGGCATTATTCTGTACCCATCAGAGGAATGTCCTCAATTAGCTGGTTTGCAGCCTGGATTGATCTCTTCTTGTGCTGTGTTAGTGTGCTTTAATAGAAGAGCTCCTGTATGGTGCTGGGAACCTTGTTTGACCTGTCACTTTTTGACAGTAATTGGACAATTTGCATGTGAATGGATGAAAATCATGTAAGATTAACACACACAGGGAGTTTTTCACATCTGGACATGTAGCAGGAAGGTATGTCTGACTGTCCAGAGCTGAGATGAGGACTCTGTTCCTGGCACTCTGCAGACTTCAATGTAATCACTTAATATCTCACCTTTACTGCCCATACGTAAACCAAGTCTAGAAATACAGCCACTTGCCAAAGTGTTCTGAAAAATGACAAATACAATCACATTTACCAAATACTGAAGTATCTAGAGGTGATTTTTGACTTGTTAAAACCTTCCAAGTCTCTCCTTTCGATCTCAAGGCTATGCCAGTGCTAAGATTCTACTGCTTAGCCTGAAACAGTCAGAGCTGTTTCTGTAGCATGTTTGCAGCAAACTCTGGCGGTGGCTCTCCAAGTAAATTCACTGTGTCCAGAAATGTGACATGCATGAATTAAGAAGCAGAGCTGTGGCCAGAGAGAGGGAGTTGCTTTACGCTTCCTTTGGTATGAAGAAGTGAAGCGTTTGATATAAAGGGGGAGAAATAGAGAGGTTATACCCTCTTGTTACAGTAATCCCTGGGCTTTTTACATGTAGTGCATTACAGGGCTTTGGTATGTTACTTTCTCCCTTTCTCCCCTTGCAGGATAACCATGAAGAGGACTATTTTCTCTATGTGGCCTACAGTGATGAGAGCGTCTATGGCAAGTGAGCACCAGCACCTCAGGCATGCAGGCGAGATGGACTGATGGAGTGGATTTGGAGGGGGAATGTTGGAGAGGCAGAAGGAGGATGCCTGAGAAGAGAGGAACAGAATTGGAAGTGAAACACATGCACAATGCCATCACCTACCATGCATTAATGATAACCTTTTATTTTTTAAATTGAGGGGAGGGAGGGGTGGGAGGACAGTGTATGAAAGGGCAAACTGAAAGGCTAACAAGGGGTTCTGCACTGAGGGATGGAGGGACTCCACTGTTCATAGTTATTCTCTTGCCACACAGCTGAAAGTAGTTAGCCAGTATGGGAGACTGCTAGACAAGGCAGTGTGGTGGAGCTCCAGGAGAGTGACTGGGCAGAAAGGCCATTTTTGTGTAACCCTTTAATTGGATGAAGGCATGCCGTGTATTGTACACTGCCCTTGTCACACCCTGCCCACGGCACAGGCTTCACTCCTGTGAGCATTCAATGAGCTGTTAAATACTTCACGGTGCCCACACAAGGGTGTCCTGTGCTGACAGTCTGCACTCCTACAGCTACCTGTGAAGTGTTCCAAGAGTATTGTATTTCCCATCATTTCTATCAGTATTAGAAGGGCTGAATCTGAGGGCTGGGAACGTCTCAGCTTTCAGATGTGAAGGCTGGGGAAAAGAAGGATTCCCCC
>JAOEHY010034100.1:0-27255 GCA_025447955.1 Psilopsiagon aurifrons | reverse complement strand
ACTGGAATGGGTTGCCCAGGGAAGTTGTGAATGCTCCATCCCTGGTGGTGTTCAAGGCCAGGTTGGACAGAGCCTTGTGTGGCATGGTTTATTGTGAGGTGTCCCTGCTCATGGCAGAGGGGTTGGAACTAGGTGATCTTAAAGTCCTTTCCAGCCCTAAGTATTCTATGATTCTGGTCTATGATTTTAACACAGAGCTGGCTCTACTACTATAAGGCCAGTGTTGAATCTGAGCTAAAAGGCAATGTTTATCCTGAACTGGATTGTGAATGTTATGCCAGAGGTGTAACTGCAGCTACATTGTGCCTTTTGAACTTTGTCCTTGAGTTGAATTGCATGTATGGAGCCAGCTCTGTTGTCTTTGCCTACATGTCACAATTAATGCTGAAACTGGATTATCCTGCAGCAGATAATGGGGAGGTGAGCAGATTTGCTGTGGCATTAAGAAATGAGCCGCTTGCTATTTAGAAGTGCATTTGAAAGATGGTATCAGCAGCAAGAGCCAAGTGCACTGGTGCAGATACCATCAGCAGAGCTCCCGAGAGTGTGCTCCAGGATGTATGGACATGAGAGCAGCCTGTGAGACAAGGAAGCACCCCTTGTGAAATAAAACCTTATCTCTAGTGTTGCGTCCAGTCTGGGGCACTGCATCTCAGGAAAGGTCTGATGAAACTGGGCCAAATTCAGTAGGAAGCTGCAAGGATTAGTGGTTAAACAGGTGCAACCCATGAGGGAAGTCTGAGCAAGTTAGGGCAGAAAATGTCTAGAAAAGCATGAGTCGAGAAGAGCTGTAGTAGTGATTTTCAAATTTGCTACAGACTGCCGCAAAGAGGACAAGAAGTAATGGGTTTAAATTCAGCTAAGGAGATTGGGCTTAAACATGAGAAAAGCCAGATATAATGGCAGGGCCACTGAAATGGTGGTATGGATGGTCAGGAAGGCTTTGAATCACTTCACTGGAGAGTTTTACGAGCAGGCTAGGCAAATGTGTGAGGATTGCCATAGGTGCAGTTGTTCCTGCCTTCAGCCGTGGCCAGGCAGCTCACCACTCGGGGTGGATGCTGGCCTCATCTCATCTGATTTTATTGCGTTTTGCTGCATCCTGCAGCAGCCTCAGCAACCGCAGCCAAGGGGCTTTTCTCAGGTCCTGTGGCATAGCTCATTTCTTCCTGAGCATGCAGGCTTCACCCTTGACAGAAAATGACAGTTCTGATGACAGATCATGTGGCTGTTTTGTGATATGGACAAGCAGCTGGAGCTAAAAATAAATAGAAATGAAATAGAAAAGAAAACAAATAGAAATGAAAACTGATATGGGTAAAATAAAGCAGGCTCTGCAGTGATGCTGGCCAGGATAAGGGATAAGAGATAATCAGGGAGGAATTTTCTGCCAACAAATAACAGAGTGAAACATTAAACATTTAGAAGAGCTATGCTTCTTCTTGCTGAAGCTGAGTGTATTTGGTCAGTGACAGAAGCAGGAGGATACAAAGATTTATTTGTCGCAGCAAAGCAGCTGTGGTGGTATGTGAGCTGTATACATCTCTGACCATCGTGACTTGCACGCTCGAGTTGTGCAGGTCTGTTCCTTTCTAATAAGGCTGAAGTTCACAAAGAGTGTGAGATCCCATATCATGAAATAGAGACCAGCTGACCCTCATTCCAGAGGAGAGAAGGTTTTAGAGCTCTCCTTACCCACAAAGGAGCTTGCTCCCTGTAAGAAGATTTTCACTGCCCTTTGCATGTGTCCTGTTGGATTCTGGAGATTTCAGATGTTCAGGGACTTCTATTTGTATTTCCTGATTCATGTCTTGGCCTCTGTAGGAAGAGGCAGGGACACAGTACGTGTATGGGATCAGCTCCATACCACACTGTATGACATTTACTGGGATGGTAGAACTCAAATCTAAAAAGATTCAGAGGAGTGGGGACTGTCCGTCTCACATGCTGTTGTGGCTCATGTTTGGAGGGGAGCCCATCTTAAGTAGCTCAGGTTGTAGTTATTAGTTATTACTGGGATCTTACAGTGGGCAGTGTGTTTTTTCGAAGCTGGGAAACCAAGGAACATGAAAGATCACTCTGTATCTACCTGGATTTTGCACTCTTTACTTAAGCATCTGCTAATGGCTGCTGCCAGACAGAATATTGGCTTAGATAGACCCTTAATCTGACAGGTGACAGTTTTCGATCTTTCGGGTTATTGTGACACTTAATTGCATAATGCTTTCTCACCTCTGCTGAGTTGTGGTTAGACTCAACTAGGCCTTGGAAACAGCTTCATCAGTATAACATAAAGCCATCAGTTGCATGGGACAGCAAGACAAGGAGCAGCTTGGTTGTCCTTTCAGCCTGCCTCCACCTTCCTGAGCAGTCTGTTCTACCTGCAGCTCTGCCACCTTTGGAGCTGGTGAGGTGGGAATCAGTCAAAAGGTTGCAAGGGCAGTAATGAGACATGGTTGCTGCAGGCTGCCTGGGGCCAAGAACTGAGATAGCTGCAGGTGCCCTGTTCTCCTGAGATGCTATTAATTTTGCCAGTGAAGAGACAGGGCCTTATCTCACTGAGGGGCAGGCAGGATATGGCAGGAGTGATCTGTGACTATGCTGTGCATGGTTGGGACAGCCAGGTGTCTGCAGGAAAGCAGGACAAAGAGCTCTTTAGCTTCTGGCCTAGAGTCATGGTGTGGAAAGACACCATCTCCTCCTGCCAAATCTCAGCTGCGTCTGGGTCTGGGTTTGCCATGCACTCTTAACTTCTCTCTCCTTTCTCCCTGACATGATGCGGCTGGCTGTAGGATATGGAGATCCGATCCAACACTGCTGCTTACCTACCCCAGATCACCCAGCTCCTCAACAATGTCCCTCGCCAGATGCTGCTGCTGCTGAAGACCAATGACTTGTTAAGGGGGATTGAATTAGCTCTGAACACACGGGCCAGTGCCAGCTCCTTCCTCAACATGTCTCGCTGCTGCATCAGAGCTGTTTCCAAGTGAGTCTCTTCTTCAGGCACCACCGTCCAGTCTTGGAGCAGCAGGGGCTGGCTGTTCGTGGAGGCAAGGAGCCAGGGAGGATCCCAGGGCCAGCAGGTCAGCCAGGGCCCAGTCCCACAGTAGCTGAGCAAGGCAAGCAGGACAGACTCTGAGATGGTGGTCAGATCCAATCAAAAGTCCCATGTTGTAATGCAACATCATGGTGACAGAGCAGGTCCAAGGTCAAACCAGAAAGTCAATATGTAGATCAGGTGTGTTGGTTGTCAGATATGTATGGTGACATGGCAAGGCTGAGGTCAAGCAAGAGGTCAGTATGTGAGCTGAAGTACAGGTCAAGGGGAACAGAGCATGAGCTGGGGGCCATTATTTCTCCAGTGTAGCTCAGGCAGGGACTGAAGGTGCAGGTCTGAGATTAGCCTGAGTTCTTGAACCCATGAGCAGAAGGCTGGGGGAGGTCCTAGGCTAGTCAGGGACATAAAGGCTTATTAGAGCCCTCACTTATGGCCCTGACAAATCCTAACTTGATCTCTTGCCCTCTTACTCTTAGCTGTGGACCATTCCCACTCAATAGCACATCTGCTGTGGTCCTACCCCTGCTCAGTTGCACATCTTGGCCTGTCTGTATTGTTTGCACACCCATCAGCCTCTCCAGAGGACAGGTCTGTCACCCTGGGGCTGGGGACAGGGATGGAGTTGGAGGCCTTAGGGTTTAGGGTTTGGTCCCTCCAGAGGAGGGGAAGGGCTTTCCTGTCCATTACAGGCATCACCACTGGAAAGTATTTGTGGGTAGGAAAGATCACTGAAAGTTTACTGCTGCCAGTTTCTGCAGCCTAATTGAGAGGCTAGGGCTGACTGTGAAGATCAGGCTGATGTTTAAAAGCCAGGAGCAGGAGTCGTGCAAGCAATTTCCATCTGTGAGTTTTATGAATCAATGCACTTCTGCCTCAGATTCCTTCTCCTTGCAGGAGAAATAACGTCTCACTGATGAGAGACATGCAAATCCCAGTTAACCGCTGCTTCTAAGGAAAGGTGGAGAATTACTTTTCCTGGAATTAGTGTGTCAGGAGTGCTGGGCTCTTATGAGTGTGTTACTAGGAAAGGCTGGCTATAGGAGTATCTGTCTGTTCCTTTAGCTGAAGTGAAGCTGGGCACAGAAGCAGAGGATGCCATGGCTCAGAATCACTATGCACAGGGGCGAGAACTGGGCTCGCAAGGGAGCAGGCTGTGTCTTCTGCCAGAATTGTGCTAGGAAGGCAGTCCCCAGCTCCTCAGGGGCACTACTTGCTAAAAATCCCTATTCTACTGCTAGTGATTCTCCAGATGTGGGATGTTCCCCTCCCCTGGAAAGGGGATGAAGATGTATGACAGGCTGCCTTCCTGCTGGGCTTCATCCTGCTGCATCTAATCTAGCTGTTTCTCTCATTCTAGGTACCAGAGAAGCAAGAGTCACTCACTTTACAGGAAGGCCCAGATCTCACTCACGGAAGCCCTGAGCCTGTGGCAGATCAGCTTGTATGAACTCTTCCTCTGGCTGAAGGGGTCTCAGCTGGGGAACTGGGTCATTGCTCTCCTGAGGCGGAGGCACCATTCTATGTACTGACATGAACTGGTGGGAGAGGCCCCGGTGCTCCCGCCCTCCCTTCTGCTCTCCACAGCACATTTGCCTTTCTGACTGTTTCTGCTATTCTGTGGGCTATTTTGGGGGTCTTGTTCTATGTTACATGGTGCACTGTCTTTCTGTCTTTGCCTGTTCCAGCAATAGCTTTCTCTGTGGCACTGGGAAGTGAAGTTGGTACTGGAGCTCTGCCCGTTTCATGGTTTAGGAAAAGGAGGTGTGGGATACTGTATGTCAGGAAAGGCAGGATGCTTTCTATACCCATCTGAGCAGGGCAAATTCCATTTAGATTCCAGTGGCAAGCAAAAGGCTCTCTTTGGCTCTTTCTTAAATAATCTAATAGAATTTAAGAGAATGCCAACCCTGCCTAGAACACCTCACATTTCTCAGCCCCTCAGAGAGAGGTGGTCACACCCTTTAAAATCTAGTAGTGTTTATGTTAGTTTTTGCAGTCTCCTTAGTCTCATTTCTGTTCAGGTGTGCAGAGAGTTTCTTAGAAGAGTGAGGCCTTGTGGAGAGCTGCCACTAGGGCTTCCTCTTCCACCACCAGGGAAAGGGGAAATTGTGAGAGTGGTGGACTGGGACTCCAGCTTTCTGAGGTTCATCTCCAGTCCTGTCAGCAAGTGCCTCTGTGTCTTTGGACTTTTCCTGGTCTGTGTCCTTTCAGGTGAAATGGGGGAAGGGGACACTGGTCCTGCCTCTTTTCCAAAATTCAGGAGGAATGACAACTCAGGGCTCTGAAACTGCTGGTAATGTGTGTGTTCTGTAATGTACTGCCACATAGCGAAATAAATGTCTTGTAGCAAAGACGTTTGGAGGAGGGATGCCTGGCTGTGCACTCAGGGTGACATTTGGGCCTCTAACTTCAGTACTGTTCCTGTTTCTCCACGGAGTGAGTGATGCCAGCCAGCGCTGCTAACTGCTTGCAAGCCAAATAAAATGACCCCTTGGTCCTTCCTCTTCCTAAAGAGGTTTGTTCCATATCTGGGCCTTCTGGAGCTGCATCAGATGTGTATTGGGATGGAATGGAGGAGAGGGTGTCATTCTGCTGGGATGATGCACCACTTCTTGCCACCCAGATCCACACTGAGCCTGCCTCCTCCCTGCCCGTGGGAGTGCGCTGCAGTACATGTGTGAGATGTCACCATCCCTGTGCCATGCACTGAGCATTTCACCTCATCACTGTGATGTTTCACTGTTCCTGCCTCAGACAAAAACCTGCTACTTGCTCAGTGTTACAAGTGACAGATCTGATGGCTCTTGACTCTGCAACTGTGGGACAGTTGCCAGGAAGTCTCACCCAGAAGCCTTCTTTATGTGAGACACATTTGGGATCCTGAGAGACATCCCTGATGCTTGTGAGGACTTCTGTAGCCAGAGAGGGTGGATGGAGGTGACTGCTCAGATCATTTCAGCTTTCTCATAAACTGTCTTGGTGAAAGGGGACACAGAGAACCGATGGGAACATCCCTTTACTGCCAGTGGGCTTGCTAAGATGGGGGTTATTACTTAGGCACTAGGCTGTGCCTGAGAGCAAACCACAAGACCATACACTATCTCAGTTTGCATGTGGTTTCAAAGCTTGCAGTCGTGTGAAACCCCACTTTGCACTGAGTCCATTTGCATGGGAAGGAAAGCAGGAAGCAGAGTGTGGGTGAGTTCTCTGAGGAACTGATGCCCTTGCTTGCTGTGTGGGAGAGGGAAGGGATGTAATCTAGAAAAGGTATCTTACTGCAGGTGTGCTTGGGCATGAGTTAATGACTGTGGACATGTGGCTTATGACAGCGACTGTGTACATGTGGAAGAGTGTAGGCACAGCTGCCTACCTCAGGACTGCCAAGAAGTGGTGTGTGACTGGCAGAGTTGTGGATGGGGAATTACTGAATGTGAATCTGAACGTGATGGTCTCCTGTGCCGTCAAATCACCTGACCCTGGCATTAGCTCTCTGAGCCCTTCCTACCATGGGGCAGCAGCAGAGTGATGTGACCTCCCATCCTTGCTAAGAGCAAAAGAAAGAAACCTTGGTAAGACTGAATGTTCTTGCAAAGCTTGTCCCCAGCCTATGGAATGGCAGGTCAGAGATTCCTCTGACTTCTGGGTTGTGTGATGGCATCAGGGAATGGAGTGGTGATGTTTGCAGTGACGAGACTCCTGAGTCGACAAGGAGTCACAGGACCCTGGAATATTGGTCCTGCAGCCTGTACGTGAGTAATCTTGCTTACACGAGCAGTTTGGCTGAATCAGTGACTTGCTCAGGCACTTAATGGCTTGTAGACCGGCCAGTGTGCGTGGGCCTGCCATGTTTTCCTCACAAGTAGAGCTCTACTCAGAAAATTGGCTTGGTGCACTCAGTAAAGTCCAGGAGACACACTAGCAGTGGTTACTGACTGCACATCCTCATTGTATAGCTACCCCAGCAAATGCCTTTGCCTATCCATGTCTGGATATGCTGACCAGAGCACCATGTGGGTCTCACTAACGTCTGTGTGTGAAAGCTCATCCCACAGCGAGACCCTGATTGTGTCCCTCGTTTCCATATTGTGAAGGGTCTCCCTACAGCTGCATTTGCATTTACTGCTGAGTCCCCAACCCACTCTTGGCCATGCCTATTCTTTCATCCTTCCAGAATCCCACCAACCCACTGCTAGTCCTGCTGCCTGAGAAAGGTTCTGGCTCTGAAAGTGGTAGGGAGCCAGCAGCCCCTCAGACTCACCAGCCCCTCAGACTCACTTCGGCAGCATGCAGCTGGCAGAGTGGGGTGTGTTTGGAAGAGCTTTGTCTATTGTCATTAGTCTCTGCCAGGAGGCTGCATGCTTCAGTGTTAGCGGTGGGACTCCTCCGTCAGTTGTGCTCAGCTCTCACACTTCCCACAGTCAGTCAGCAAGGGTTTGCCTAAGGAAAGAACAAGCAGACACACGGAGTTTGACCCTCTAACATTCATGCCTTGTCTTTCTTCTGAAAGCTTGCAAAGGTAAATGGGTTAAAAGGGTTTTGAAAATACTCTTTCACATCCCGATTTGTGGTTGTCAGGCATGGGTAACCTGGATCAGCTCTGTGCACTTGGACTCTCCTTCCAACCTCCTTTTATCCATGTTTTCACCACCAGCAACCAGCCTCTGCTGCTCTGCTTGCAGGCGACTGCTGTCTTCAGCTTCAGCTGTGAGGAGGGAGCAGAGGTTTGATGTGGGCACTAACCCTTGGCCTCACAGCAGGCTCCTGTGCACATCAACTCTTTCTCAGGACTCACAGGTAAGGGGCAAGAGTTGGGGTCAGAGGCACAAAACTCATGGGCAACTTTCAGTTCCTCTAATATGAAATGCTGCACTGTAGCCTCGTAGCATCTCCCAGTGCTCTCAGAAGTGTTGGGGACCCAGCAGTCACTTCGTCTAGCATTTAGATGTACTGTCATTAGGTTCACTGGAGGTGGAAAATGGGGCAGTTGGGGTAAATGATGTTGCCATGCAAAACTTCAAGAATTCAGGATGTGAACTGAACATGGTTTTTCATATCCAGGCAAAGAAAAAGCTGGAGATAGCATTAGTCCAGGCTAAACACCATAGGCTTTACCTAGCACATCTAGTGAACTTCAATGACAAGTGGGTGGGATATACATTTGCAGATGAAGGCTGCATGGTGCCCTCTGCCATCTCGCAGGGGCATATGACCCTCGTGCTGTTGCGGTATTGAAGTTTTCCAAATGAATCAGTCCCTGCTTCCCATAGCAAATGTACCGTGACCAGCTTGCAGCCTGGCCAGCACCAAAGTCATTCCCCTCACAAGTGACTCCCCTTGGGTCACTGAGGCTGCCTTCCAATGCATTGCTTGGCAGGGCTCTTCCCCCAGCACCACTGCCTGTCTCCATGATCTCCTGGCACCATTCTCCCCCTGCCCTGTACCCAGAGACCAAAAGGGTGTGGGCAGGCTGGGTCCTGGAGCATACAAGGAGCCATCACCCATCTCATGCTGTGCCAGGACACTCAGCATTCAAGCGGGAGCAGAGAGGAGCGCCTGGAGGAATGCAGCCCTCAGGGCAGCCAGTGTCTTTCCCCTTCATCCTTCGAGAGCTGGATGGCTAGAAAGGGGGGACAGGCATTTCTTCCTCCTTGGGTCTTCTTTAGAAGCAAGAGGCTGGGGCTAGCTCCTGCCCCCGCAGCCTGAGCTCTGGCCATTGCCATCGAACCCCGGGCATATCCTGTGTGATGGTGAGAAGTCTGTCTTGTGGCTGTCAGATGGCACAGAGCAGACGCAGCACTGACAGGGGGGTGCAGGCTGCGGCTGTGCCCTGTGCTGGGAGGGGGAATTTGCTGGCACTGCTGAGCTGGGAGGTGGGAGGGATACTTCAGAGCCTTCCAGGTAAATCCAGGTCTGCTTGGGGCTGCTGATCCCCTGACAGCCTGAAGAGAGGTGCTGTAAGGTGGAGCAGGGGGTGCAGGGAAGGGGCAACTGAAGCCTGTGCGTTTGCTCATCACCTCCCTCCTAATGTCTGTAGCAAAGCAGCAGAAGGGCTCTGCCCTGCAGAGCCGTCTCCCTGCAGCCTTAGCTGAGGGTCTCGATTGCTGTAGGAGCGCAGCAGCCCCCAGGGAATGCTGCTGCCCCTCTGCTCCCCCCTGCTCTGGGCATCGCGGGCTCCGCAGCTGTGCGCCTCGGGCAGGGCTGCGGCAGTGCTGGTGACAGGAGCTCCTAACCTGCCCGGAGGCAGCAAGGCGCCAGCAGCTGGTGTCTCTGGGCCGAGCGGCTGCCTCCGCTTCAATTGCCACCTCAAGCCATGATGTGTGGAGAGTCTGCAAGGCGCAAAGGCTTTCCACTCCTTCCCGTCACCAGTCCTCTTGTTCTGTCAGCCATGGGGGTGATCGCTGGCTTCATCTTGGGCAAAACCTACATGTTTCAATGCCTTCCAGAAAAGAGGTGGAGTGCACCTTCCCAGAGTCCTGCTGTGGCTACCTCAAGCTTTGAACAGGCTTTAAACCAGGAGATTCTGCTTACGTCCAGCTGAAAGCTTCTTGGGCAGGCTGGAGGGATGCTAAGTGTGTGATGGTGATCAGGCCCTGTAGAGCCAGTACTGAGGGCATTCAGCAGACAGAGAGCTACACCCAGCTGAGAGATCTCCTCCATGCCAATTTGGAAAGCTGTCTCTGCTTCTCCATGGGGTAGTGATCCGTGTCTGTCCCCTGCAGGGATCATTGCGGTGCGTGTGCCTGCAGCTGCTCCTGCCGCAGCCCTGGGCAGGACGTGACTGCGCTTACCCGCGCCTCCCGCAGACCCTGTGCAGCTGAAGGTGACCTTGTCAAAGGGTAATAGCCTTTCTGGGTCAGCCTGTGTGACCCCGAGAGCATCGCTGCGCCTGCCATCCTCCGTGGTGCTCCAGTCAGCAGTGGTGTCAGGACATGGGCTGCTCTTTGCACAGCTTCCCTCTTGAGCCGCTTGCTGTAACCCAGGTACTGTGATTTCTGATGGTCTGGTAAGGACTGTTCACCCAGACTGCATGAGCAGTGTGGAGTGGAGGACAGCTTTGGTATTTTACTATTTCATTTTATTTTACTCAATCTTTAGTTTCATTTGATTCAGATTCTTTCTTGCTGAGCTACTTTTCCCTACTCAGATACATATGAGCATAAATAACACTACTAAAGCGTCTTCCTATAACTGGAACACTTCTAAGAAAGGAGCAAGACTTAAGTTTGACCTAGCGGGACATGTTTGGATGTAAAATGCACATTAGCTGCTGGTGGTTTGCAGGCCTGCAACCCTGTGTATAGAGTGGATGTAAGCAAGCAAGTGACTCTCCCCCAGGGTGACTGCCCTGTGGGTCTTTGCTCTCCTCTCGGCCTAACAGCCCCTCTAACCTGTAATAAAGCAAAGATGGAAGAGATTACTAAATGGTAGCTAATAACCAAAGTGACCTGCATGAAACCTGGTATATTGCTCTTAAAGAAAATGTGAAAAATAATAACCATGGCCATTGTTATTACTGCCTTGTGCTTCACCGTGGCTAAACTATCCATCATGCCGATAAGGCTGAAAGGAGAACTCAGCAATGTAAGGTGCTGGTATCTCAGGGCAGCCAGTCCCATGGCTGCCTGTGCTGCACTCAGTCTGTGCAGGGACTGCGATTGCACCTCTGATTTGTGGGACCACCAGATAGATCAGAGCAGCGTGAGCCCACCGGTGTAGCCACTGCGAGCATGTAAATAGCAGTTCTGCAACACCCAGCATGGGGACTTACACAAAGAGGTGATGTGGGGTGGGCAGTTACTTGGGGTATCAGCACACCTGAAATGCAGTGCTGAAGAATCAGTTTGATGGTAGAAGAGTTTCACCCTAGAGAAATCACACTTGGCAGTTGAATTGTGTGCCTAATTGTGAAGCCAGGGAACAGGACAGAGAGATGTGCAGACTGTGCAAGGTCACCCTCATGGCCTTGCTAGGCAAGGGCTGTTCCCTGCAGTTTGCTTTTCAGCCCTCAACCTGCCTGGGTTACAACGTTAATGCAAGTCCTTTACTTTGAAGTGTGCTCCATGGTCTTACTTTTAGGAGCTTAGTCCCAAGTCTTCTACCCATGGTTTCCTTTGGTCGCTGTGTTCCCACTCTCTGCCAAGCAGTCATTTGATAAGAGGTAGACCCTGGAGGAGCCTTTGTGGGAGGGTACAGGGCTGCAGAGCTTGTCAGGTACTCGTCTGCCACGTGTCCTGTCCCTGGCAGCACCTGAATTATGCTATGGGAGCATAATGGCCCATCCAGATCCACCCACCAAGCCTGGGCTGGGGAGCCCCACTGCAGTGGTGTGGCCGTCTCTGAGTGCACTGTGTAAGCTCTCTCCTCAGCCTGCGTTCTGCTGGGAGCAGGAAAGGATTATTTATTTGCCATGTTGTGCTGCCAGGGAGGAAATCACAAGTACACATGTAGTGAGCAGGCAGAGCACAGCGCTGGCTGTTATAATTGGCAGTTACCCCCTTCTCTTGCTTGGGGGCCTCTGGACGTCAGAGTATGGCTGCTGAAACGAAATGTTGTTAAACCCAGGACATAAATCATGGGCAGACCACAGAGCGCTGCATGAAGGCTGCCCCTGGGGTTTAGCTCGGCCTCGTGATGCTGGCAGGGAAGGTCTTCTGCCCAGGGACCCCACTGGGCTGGGTCATGCTCTGTGTGCCAAGCAGCCCCGTGCAAATGTGTCCTGCAGAGCATCAGCCAAGCAGAGCCCATGAAATGGCTCACTGCCTCTTTCCTGTCCCTGTCTCTCCAAGCTGGGCTCTTGTGCTGCCCTGCCATAGCTGCAGCTGGCCCTATTTCTGGCTGTTGGGGAAGGTTTTGGGAGGAGGTGGGACACCTTTTGGGATGGATGGAGAGAGAGAGCGGTGCGCCAGGCCACCCAACTCTAGAAATCAACAGCACCATTGTACCTAGGGCTGCCAGTCGCAAAAAGTGGTCATACAAGAGAAATGGCAAAGGTTGCATCTATCCCCGGGCATCTCAGGCCAGGTTGCTTGCTCACACTCCCCAACCCTCACATGTCCCTGTGTTCCCCTTTCTTGTCTTGCTCCCGTTCCTACAAGCTCCTCGCTGCAGCAGACACAGGGATCCAACTGCCATGTGCAGAGCCCAAGGCCCCTAGCAGGTATGGGGAGCAACACAACCCCCTGAATCCAGCCCCAAGGGAGGTAGGTCCCCATCAGCTGCCACCAGCCAGCTCTGGCTGTTCCCTTCTCCTCCATACAGCCTGTTTCCAGCCCTGGGCACCCCGGGGACACCCAGCTGGTCCCCCTGGGGCAGTGACAAAGGCAATTACCTCGCTGCCAAACGCAAGGAGCCCCACTGAGCAACACCGGCCTGCCGCCGAGACACTTACCTGAAATTAGCTGTGGCCAGCGCAGCACAGAGGTGAACGCGGGTGCGATTATGAATGCACTTCTTGTTTGTCTTTTCAGTGCTGAAATCCTGTCAGCAAGGAGAAGCGATAATAACATGCTATTAAGTTCTTTCTGGATAATGTAATTCAGGAGTCAGGAGGCAGTTTGGTCATTTATGCCTTTGAAAAGCTCACAATAATTTTCAGTGTCATTATCTTCCATTTTAAAGAGCCTGTTTCAAACATCAATACCAAGAGCCCCTTTCCTCACCGCCTCTCCCTTGATTGTGTGCTTTTCTCCCACCTTTTATTCCTGTTTTCTCTGAGTTTTCAGGGATTTGGGGTTTGTTTCCAGTCATTCATACACGCTGAAACACACACCACACCCAGCCCTTTCTTGCTCCCTTTCTCTTTTTATTGTGGGTTTAGGAACTCAGCACTGTTTTATCCAGCATCTCTACATTGTGGCTGGTGAAACAGCCGCTTGCAAGGCAAGGAAGCACCACTCAGCCTTGGTGGCGTTTGGAGGAGGGTGGACGTGACCTGGATTCAGGCCTGCAGGGAAGGAGCAGGATGGCAAGGGTTCATGGCAGCATGTGTTCCCTGCGGCCAGTCGGCAGGCAAGGACAGCCAGGAAAGCCCAGCTGCACCCAGCAGCGGGGCACTGTGCACTGTGGAGGTTCTGCTTCCATTTTGATGCCCCAGGAGCGAGCTGTGCTGCCCCAGCCTTGCTGCTGGGGAGCCCATGCAGCCCGGCCACTGTGGCTCAAGGAACCACCCTGCTCCAGACTGCTGCTCCCTGCATCTCTGTGGGTATGGCCACAGCCAGTGAGTTGTATATAGAGCTCGATGTATCATTATGTTCTTTGCTCATGCTTTTGTTAAGTGTGTACTTCAGTGCAGCGGTTAATGGATTTTTTTTGCCCTGAAATAGCCCCCAGGATAGAGAGCAGAGAGGCTCCTTAGCAGATGCAACTTCAACACCAGCTTACACTGCAGGCATGAAAACAGACAGATGTCTCTGAGTGAATGCAGCAAAAATTATTATCCAGAACTGGGGCAGGAAAACAATCCAGCTCCTCTGCTGCATGCACAGAGCGTGGCTGAAGAGAATTTTATTCATTAAGTTAATTGGCAATGATCCCTGTAATGTCAGCCTTGGCTTTAAGTTTGTTTCTAGGCTTGGAAAGCATCCTAGCCCTTCTGTTTTTAAAAGAGATGAGAACGTAGCTCCTTTGACTTTTTATGTGCTGGCACTGCCAATGTATCAGTGCAAATAAGAGGGTTAATGCCCTTCCATTTGCTGCTGCCTTCCCTCAGAGGGGGAAATAGGATCTCCCAAGCAGAGCACAGAAAATCTGGAGGGAGCAGCCGGGAGTTGCATCCATCATTAGGCCTGGTTCATATTGTTCAGCAGCTTCTGAAGGAACTGGTGGGCACTCGTTTGCCACTGAAGCCAGCAGTGGAGTTAGGCTATGATCTGGCATGGGCTTATTTGAAGAGAGGGTGTGGGAAGACTTGCACAGAGTAGGCTCATTGGCCTCCCTCTGCCTAGAAGATGCAGGAGCAATTAGCAGCACCGTGCTGCTTCATGACAGAGCTGGCCAAGCACTGTTAGCATAGACGATACAATCTCCTTGGGACAGGAGTAAAGAGGGATGAGGATGCTCTTTGCTTTGTGAGAGATGGAGAGGCCTTTTAAACACTTTTGGCAAGTCCTGGACATTGATGCCAGGAAGGGAACCCATAGCACAGCAGATAAGATGCAATGGATGCATGCGCTCACATGCGCTGTTCCCTCTGTGTGCGCAGAGGCCAGGGGAACAGACCTGCCGCTGATGCAGCTGAGATGGGCCATGCCTGCCTCCATTGCCTCCTGACTCCCCGCTCTATGTCCAGCTGCAAGTGTCCTTCTGAGTGTGGAGGAGGATTAAATATGTTTCCTGTGCCCTGGGGTATTTACATGGTTTCTCCCATGAAGGTTTTCTGGTGCTTTGTATTTTAGCTCACGCTGCAATCTCTCTTGCAGTGGAGAGATTGCTCAGATTCTTCTCTATCCACCTACTTATTTTCATTAGATCTGAAAGACTTTCATCATCTCTGGGATCTCTGTGACTCTCTCTCGGTTGAAACTGGAGGAAAGATTTGAATAAATGCTTGTCATTAAGGAACTGGTAGAGGGTCAGACAGCCCAGTCACGCCTCTCAGGACAGCTTGATGGGATAAGCTATCTGCCCTCAAAAGCTAACAGGGGAAACACAAAGGAAAGTTGGGAAAGAAGAGATAGTGAAAAGCAGAGGAAACTGGACTTCTTAAATGGCTTGCTACATCACCCAGGTGTCCATTAACTGCCAGCAGCCTGGCCCGTTTAGCCCCACTCCAACAAGGAGCTTGCATCTCACTGCTTGGCCTCTCTTCTCTCACATTTGTTCCACTCGCTTCGGGTTTTCTCAGCTTGATTTCTCCCTGTTGTCAGCTGCACTGACAGCCCATGTGCCATCACCTCACAGCACAGCTGGCTGGTGGTATGGGCATGGCATACAGGGGACAGGGAGGGACTGCCAATTGGCACAGGGCACACTGCTTCCTTTTGGTCTCTTCTTTAGCCACAAGGTAGATGTTTCCCAGTCTCAGCTGTATGAAGCTGGTAGGGCCATGCCCAGCTGCCCAGAGCAGACTGCATGCTGCATCCGTGTCCTGAGTAATTTCCCTCTTGTTTTGCTTGCTGGACTCTGCCTTTTTAGCCTAGTCTGCAGTGATGTTTCTCTCCTTGGTTTGCCTCTCCAAGGTATCTTGGTGGGCCGAAGGTAGCCTAGCTATGGTTTAAGCCATATTGTAAAGATGTTGTTGTTGCTTATCAATGGCCCTTGTTGTGAGGGATGTTGGTCTGGATTGTAACTCACTCCAAAGGTCGATAGTTTGATCTTAATAGTGGTGTCACTCACTCCTCAGCTTGGCCTGGGCAGGTGGCTGGGACAGGCACAGCCTTTGGGCTGGAGGTGATTTGGCTGGGCTGTGAGGAAAGCCAGGTCTGCAGTGGTATCACCAGACCAGCAGGTGCCATCTCACTTCAGGAGAACATTGGCCTGTGCTCTGTGTGCAGAAGGACTGTTAGCAGGGAAGAGGAGATGCTGTGGTGACTATGGCAGGCTAGAAGCCTGTCAGCCAGCCCGCAGGAGCTCTGGCAGGGAGGTCCTGCAGCACGGCAAGAACAGGGCTGGAGGCACCCTGTGGGCTCACAGCATGGGCATGATGTTCAGCTCCAGTTCGCTTTCACATTTTCTTCAGATATAAACACAATACAGGTTCCATAAGTCGTCTGAAAACCCTACCCAGCTCTTGGCAAGGAGAGTTCCCCTGAAACGAGGTCTCTGCAGTGTGAGAGCAGGCAAAGTGTGTCCTGACAGCTAATTCATTCCTGGGCTCTTCTTCCAAGCCATCTCCAGGGATCTGAGGCTGTGGAGCTGCTACTATGAGTGCACATGTGTGCTCATGTTCATGTATGTACATGCTGGCTGGAACACTAAACTACAGCCTATGCTGGTTTTGTTCCTGGTGCACTGCCTTCTTCATGCTCTGCCAGCAGTGCAGCCAGAGACCTTCCAGCATGAGGGTCGAAGGGCTGCACCAGACCCTTGGGGTGGCAGCTGGCCTTTTGGTTGATGGATGACCCACTCTGAACATGGGACAGCAATCTTCAGAGGAACAGACCCAGAGAAAGTGGCAGAGTTAATTGCTTTGAGCCTGGACAGCAGCTGTGGAGGGACAGGGTGGAGAATGCTGAGAACAGCATGGTTTAGGGGGGGGAGAAAGCAAAAAGGAAAATAACAGCATAAAACAAAACGTCAAGGGCTCTTGGTTGGCTAGGAGGACAGAAGAAGACTGGGTGTGGTACAGCAGGATGGGAATCAGCCTCCACTAGCACCCTTATTTTGTCATTGGTTTCTTACATACTCAGTGGAAAAGAGCTGCCCAGGATATCCCAGGGTGGGACACTGCAGCCTCTGCCCAGGAATACACACCACGTGGTTACAAATGGGAGAAGGTGAGAGCAGAGAAGGCTGTTTAATCTCTGTCCCCATTGCCTGTATTGGGATGCTAATGAGAAGTGCTCAGGCAGGTCTTTTATGCCTTATGAATTCAAACAACAGATTCTGCTGGAGATTATACTCAGAAGCAGCAGAATTTAGCTTGCAAAGGCAACTCTGTGTTACTACAGTATCCACATAAAGATGTTCTCGAATTCCACACTACATTACTCCAGGGAAGCCGTTCTGGGCTTCATACCAAACCAGCTGCATGTTGGGCAGAGGGTTTTGTCATTTTTCCATACATCTTCAGCTGGGTCGATAAGTATAGTAGCCACTGTTACTAAATCTTACGGGGCTATCTCTAGGCTCCTACCAGGCTACACAGTATCTCTCTTTCCACAGAAGGGCTTTGACATATACGGGTTAAAAGCATTACAAGTGCTGAGTTAACAAATGAACAACCAGTGTCAAGAGACAGGATATGTATTTTTCAGGCATGTGCCAATGAATGATCCCACTGCACAGTCTTTCAAGTTACTTTTCTTGCTTGGCCATGGAAGGATGTAATGTGGCACAGGGGTTTTGCAAAGTTTGGGGCAGAGCCAGGAGCCCTAAAGAGAGAATCTCGTGAGCACCACTGTTCTGCTTTGGTCTTTCATTAATATCATTTCAAGGGGAAACCCACACCACTCCTGAGCTGAGGTCACTCTCAGAGCTCTTGCGGGCTCTTCGCCTTCTCTGCTCTAGGGCTGCGTGTATAAAGAGAACATGTAGAATGTTCCCTGGCACAAGTCTTCTAGTTCTCCTTTGCTGGAAGGACAAACCACATGCCCTGGACATCTGGCATAACACAGGCTGAAGGGAAATGGTGATCTCGAATGGAAAAAGGCAATTAAAATATTAACACTTGTTACAAGTAGAAGTTGCCATTTCTAACATGAAAATGGAATCTTGGTGGCCAGATTAGACTAATGCCCCGCCTAGATCAGTCAGCAGCCTCCAAGGGTAGTTCATCCTGGCTGGCCCAGAGGGAGGTGGAAAAGCCACACAAATGGACAACACTTAAGACATGCCAACTGGAGAAGCTTCTTCCTACTCCATACTTCCATTTATAGCATGTCTAAACTAAATGAGAAAGTTTATATCTCCTAACATTTATAAATATATAGGTATGTATTTGCATGTAACACAGCTGTGCCTGTTTCCAGTAATTACTGAGTACCTTGAAACCTTTGTAACCAGTGCAGGGCACAATGACTAACCAACTGACTGTCTAACTGGTCCCAGCCATTTCTTGTGACACAACAGCAGCAAAGACTGAGTCACAGTGGTCACCAGAGCATCTCATTCAAGCCCTCCTAGTCATCTGAATCACCTGGCTCTGTCACGTCACCAGATCATCTTGGGCACTTGAGTTATGTGGGCTGAAGTTGAATCACCAAGAACACGAGGCGTCTCAGTTGCCAAGATCAGTTCAGATGTTCCAGGAAACTGCAGGTATTAAAGACCAAAGATGGCCTTTAAAAATACAGCAGAGGTGTGCTTCATCTTTAATGTTTAATCAGAGCAACTAGTCTTTGGGTTTGTTTTCTTCCACTCAAACTGGTGCTGCCTATGACTGTTGCATTGGTTGTGTTAAAAGGTAAGTTGGGCTTGCAGAACCTCTCCTGTTCCCTCCTACTTGTTGGCCTGGGTTTTGGGCTGTAGAAAGGACTGTTGGGAAGCCAGAGAAAAGATACTGCTGGTCACTGTGGAAGAAGGAATACATTGATGAGAGGAACTGCTGCTTTTACGGCTTTTGGAGAAGGAGTTAAGAATGGGGGCTGCAAGGGTTTTGGATGAAGAATTTGGAGAGCTGTGTTCTGTGGAGGTCTCCACCTGCCTCTTTTCCTTCTTGTCCTATGTTGCTGGGGGGAGTTTTGACTTTGTGCACCAATGCACTGCTCACGCAGGCTCAAAACATTGTTCTTGGCTCACCAGCCCTTTTATTTTGTCCTCTGGGCTTTGAAGGGATTTGGCCGTGTGAGAAGAAGCTTGCAGTAGAAAACTCTCTGGGAGATTCAAAACATAAACCATGTTTTATTAAGCAGGAATTGACACTTCTGCTGAAGCTAATACTTGGTCTTATTGACTGACCAAAGCTACCAAGCCTATTGACCCTGAGAGGCTGCTCTTAAATGTGAAGATGTGTGGCAGGCTGTATTTATTAGGAAGATAACCCATGTTCTTGTTAATCCCCCTTGTGTCAGCTACTCAATAACCTCCAGATTCCTCTGGATTTGCAAAGCCATCTATCTGCTGAAACAAACATCCTCATCTCCTGCCATCAGTGGCAAAGGTCATCGTCTAGGTGGAAGGGAAGAGCTTTTGTGAAGTGACAGAAATCTGTCGCAAAACTGTTTTGGGAAGGAGTTCTGTGAATTCACCACCTGCTTTGCTGTCACGAAGCAAAATGACAGGTTTTGCTTGTGCAGACCCTTCAAAGCAGTCTCGACTTTTTCAGGCTCTGTAGAAAGTCTGTGCTGCATCCTCGCTTCCCTCCCAGGGCTCCTCTGTCTGATGCTCTGTGGCCATTGGGGCTGGAGATGCTGCAACAAATGGGGCGGACGTTTCTCTTAGCTGCAAGGACCCTCTAGGAATCTGAGGAATGGACAATGACAGAGGGGCAATACCCAAGATGGAAGGAGTATTGGCAAGGCTAGGAGGCTGCTGTCCAAGAAGAGGTTGTAAATAGAAAGGAATGGTTGATGATAAGTTTGAAAAGCATCCTTAGGCTCTATGGTCAGTCAGGAAATGAACCTGAGAAACATCTGTGGATGTTGTTAACGTATAGAGGTGCATGTCCCTGGGCTTCATTTCTCTCCCAGTAGCCTTTGTTGACAGTGGATAGCTATAGCAGACAGGAATGGAGGCACATTCTCTACCTCTTGCACTATTTTTCTGACTGTCTTCCCAGTTCACAACACGTAATACAAAAGCCACTTAGGAGTTAAAATAATGCTGTTCCTAATAAGGTGTCCAGGTACTGGCCAGCAGCAAAGGCTTTCAAGGAAAAAGGCACTTGGAGTTTATTTGTGTTGGGGCATTAAATTAGATTGACTTTAATTTGGACAGAAGTATGGTAAGTACAAAAATTAAACCACAACTAATTAGCATCTGAGGTTGCAGGAAGCAATTAATTTATTAATGCTATAGTGAGCTTTCTGGGTTTAAGGTTCTTGGGTGTATTCCTAGTTTTTTTTGCTTCTGTTCTATCTACATTGCTTCACACCTGGATTGACTTGCTTTTATAATGCATCATTCACATCCAGTCAAGGTGGTTTTGAAGCAGAAACGCTTCCATTAGAATGATAGTGGGAAACCTTAGGCTCTTTATCTAGTGCTAGTAATAGCGGGTTTATATCCTCTGCTAACAAGGCTGTGCCTTTGTGCTCCCACCTGAGCCCCTTCAGAGCCTCTGGATGCGCCTGCCCTCTTCAGAGATACTTCTTTGTACTGGGTGAATGTGTTGGAGCAAATGCAGAGCAAGACCTCTAACAGGGCTGGTGCCTCAGTTTGGTACCTGAAGACTGAGGACCAAACCAGACCTTCTGGTAGCACTCCTGCTGCTTGCCCTAATTCTCAGTCTATGTTTCTGTGTGAACAATGCTATTTTTCCATACAAGCGTAAGTAGGCAGAGAGCTTGGTGCAGAGACTATGGAAGCCTTGAAGAGATGATGGGATTTAGCCAGGAAACTTTCAGGCACTTGTGTGAATTCCCCATCACCTGATCTGGAGGGTACCTGACGAGTCGTGCAGCTCAGTGGTGCTGAGGAGGCTGCGCAGTACAGCTCTTCCAGCGGGCAGCCTGTGCAGGCTGCAGAAAGGAGCATGATGAGTAATTACGTGCTGTGTTTCAACAGCTACACAGGGAGGTTTAAATGGCTCTTTCCAGCTATTGCCTGATTGCTGCTGTGTTAACGGCAGCAAGGATTCTTTCTCTCTTGGCATTCAAACTCCCTTCCCCCACATGCACTCATCAGCATTTGTAGCAGAGACTTAAACTTAGGGCTAATTTTGCTGCTATTTTTGCAATCTTCTACCTCACTATCATCTCTATACTTCCTTTACAAAGCTGTGTCACGCCTGCTATCCATCCATCACAGCCCCTTCCCTTCTGCTCACGGTGTTGGCATTTAGACCCTAAAAGGCAAGCTCATTTCTTGGCATGCTTACTTTTTGTAGCAGCAGATACAACAAGAGAAAGCCACATAAAAGGCACGTTGGCTCAGTTTCATTAACGAACTTGGCTTTAGGGAAGATGAAATTTATGCTGAAGCAAATGGCCTAAATTGGACTACAGGGACACATGGAGATCCCCAGGCTTTCAGAAGTTGTGTCTCCATCTCTCCCCTGCCCCCCAGTATGCTCTAGGATGGCCATCAAAAGAGACTTGAAGGAAGAACTAGGATTTCACTTTGGACTATAGCCACCTCCCAGGATATACTCAGCATTTCCTTTCACTTCTGTATCAGTTGGGAAAAGGGAGGGGGAAAAAACTTGAGTAAGTTGGTAAAATAGCCTGGCTTGGTGTCTAGTGCTCTGTTTCCTGAAGTATTATGGTAACCTTACAAGGATAAGGTTACCATAAGCATAAGTCCCTGACTGCAGGTAGTGCACGCCCACTTAATAACCTGTGAGCGGCTTCCCATCTCAATGTCCTCATCAGCTGAGCCATGCAGCCAACCTTTGCTTCAGATGTATATCCTGTAGTGGGGGCAAGTAACCTGGAATTGACCTGCTTCTCTGGGATGAGGGTCCAGATCAGGAAGGAAAGACAGGATTAATATTATAAAAAGTGAAAGGACAACCCCTGAATGGTTAGCATAGATCCTGGAGCTGGACACTGGGTTGGGAAGATAGAGGGAGGGAAGAATTGGTGTGGTTTTGGACATAGTAAATCCAACTTAACACAAGTATAAGAAAGTGAAGTTGGGTTGGGATTTTTTTGTCTGGAGGACTAATGGAGAAGGTGCAGCTTTGGAGAGGGCCAAGATCACAGGGCGTGGAAGTAAACAACTATTTTTGTTACAAAAATTTTGAGCAGTTCATCCCAGCGTTCCAGTCTCCTAGCAACAGTGAAGAGCAGACCATGCTGGGACCACTATTTTAATCAACCTAATTGCAGATCCTTTCTCTCCTTCCCTGGCAATCAGCCTCCTGGGAGATGGAAAACCCTTTTGAGCACGTCATCTGAAGGACTTGGAAGCTCTGGTTTGCCATGCTGCAGCTACACTTTGCTCAGATTTGTGTAGTACTTCTGTTTCATGTTTCCTACCTGTAATCAAGGTGTTACTTTTGGGGGTGTTGCATTTTTTTCCCTGTTATATTAAAATGAATTTGTTGCTTCAACTTCACAACAAAATTTCAGTGGGACATTACCTTCCAATGGTAGTGCTTTATGTATCTGAGCTGTTTCCCTAACTGCCTCTCTGCTTACCCATTTTGTTCAGAAGGCCTCTCTACCTCCTGCTCCTGTCCATTCTCTACAAGTGCTTTCTTGCCTATTCAGAATTGCAAAACAATAAATGTTTTGTGTACAGAGCATATGAAGATAAACACCTTCTGTGATCATGAGAAGCATCACCTACTTTCATCCTTTTTTTAAAAGAAATATGTATTTTTCTAATACTTTATCAGGGGAGTGAGTTTACTCCTCACCTTCTCAAGCTCCTGGCCTTCTGCAGCTGCCTGGGCTGCCTTTCTAGCATGGTCAATGAGGGAAATCAGCCCTAGTGCTGATGTGGTGAAATATCTCACAGTGGGACACTCTGGTGTCCTGGATGATATTGTGAACAAGCTTAGATTTGTGTGGCTACACTGATAAACCAGTGTAATGGCTGGTCTGAAAGTGCTTCAGTTCAGGTTAATTAAGCTGCGGCACTTAGTGCAAAGGAGCTGGCCTGTCTTTGTCCCTCACTGTGTTTCACTGTCTCCATTGGCAGTAAAAGACAAAAAATAATGCTGGTTTGTACTTTTCTCCTTGAAACTGTGTACACAGAATATGGGAGAACAAACCCCACCACTCTGCTGGCAGTGTCAGCTGGCAGGGCACATCACTGGCTTCCTCTTCTTGCTTTCTCTTCTTCAGAGCACCAGAAAACAGTTAAGAAGCCATTTCTGCCCATATTTTTGTGGTTATACTTTACCCCTTCTTTGTTCATAAGATTGACCTCAAATCTGTCCTTTAGAGAGGTGATCTGAACTGCAGACCCACCTCCAACAATGTTTCTTCCAGGGTCACTGCTAGAAAGCCTCTGCTCCCAGGCATGAAAGTAGTCTTCTGTTTGCACAGCTGATACTGCAGCACCCCTTGCACACAAGAAACCTGCCTGAGAAAAGGGTAGGACCCAGCAATGAGAAGTTGCTGGAGGTTCGTGGCACCTCTCTCCATGTGGGGATCCTGGGAATTCTGGGTGCCCAGGAAGCTCTCCTGCCTTTCTGCAGGTGAGTTCTGAAGCTCTGGGCAGTATCTTGAGCTCTGCTATGAGCCTTGATCAAGGCAAGTTGGAAAGGCATTGGGGGTGGCTGATGCAGTTCTTTTCTCCCCACTCTGAGCTAGTGTTGTAACACAGCAAAGGCCTGTCTGAGGGGCTGGGAGCAGCATGCAGCCCTTGCAGCGGCTCTAAATAAAACAGCTGGTGCTGCTCAATGGCTCCTCGATTCCTGTTGTATTCTTGTTGCAGGAATCTTCCTTCCTTCATTTGTATCTTTGCCCTCCCTAGCCCTTTTCTCTTAAAAACTCACTGAGCTATTAGATTTGCAAATGAATGGGCAGGGAAGTCACAACAAAGGGAGCTGGAGCTGAGGAGCGCAGGTATAATTACTGTAATTAACTCGAGCAGCAGGGGCACAGCCAGCGCGGGGAGCATCGCTCAGAAATGCTGCGGGCGAGAGATGGGAGAAGAAGGATGGCCAGGGGCAGAGATCGCCCTCTGCGCCATGGGTCCCTGATCCCCACTGAGCGCGGTGATAGGGAAAGCTTGTTTGTTGTCCTGCCCCTGCGGCAGAACTGCTTGGACAGGCGTAGGGACCCCCTTCTCCCCAGAGGAGGTGCAGCGGGAGCTTGCTCTGGCTCATATCAAAATTACTCCGTATTCTGCTTGGGCAGCCTTTAAGGGGTGGCCCTGAGTCTTCATTGCCCTTAAACCCTTGGGAGTGGGGGCACCCAGCTTGCTGCAGCACTAGCTACTTTCTAGGCAGGCAGAGCCAGAGCGCAGGGAGGAAACCCCTGCAGCAGCTGAGGTCTCGCAGGAGGAGCTGGGACAACCGGGGCCCGCTGACTTCTCTCAGAAGCTCTTTAGCATCAAAACACATTACTTGTTGACTTTGCTCGGTGCTGGTCTGTGCCTCTATAGCTGATCTAAGAAATGGCACTAATTATCGTCATTGCTGGCATACTGAATATGGAACATGACCTCAGTTTGAAGAGGGTTGCCATGGGTGCATAGGGGAACACGTCTATGGCCTGGGAGGGGGTGTTTCATGCACTCCTGATCATCTTAACAAGAGAAAAGTTTAATGATCACTGAAGATGGAAGTGGTGTCTTTGTCCTAATTCTGCTAGTTACAGTCCTGAGCACTTTTTCTCCTCTTGGTTCATAACTTGTATCATATTCACCTGGGAGCACTGCAGGGCATGGCATTCCCAGTGCATGCTCCCTTCGCATTTCTGTGGGTATGATCTGCCCTCTAACAAGAGCAGCATGGTGCACTGCTTGTGGGACGGGTCCTGCAGCAGCTCTAGCTCTTGGCAAAAGGGCTTTTCCTCTTATAAAGTGGTGAGGGGTGATTTCAAACACAGATGTTGCAAACATTAGTTGCCATTGGTGCTACACTTGGGGTCTGAGAGTTGTACTGATTTTAGGATTTTGTCATCTTTTTAGATATGACCTTATTTTATTGGGTAGGTGCACAACATCTAATGTGTGAGATGTTTCCACAGGAAAACATTAAAAAAAACCCGGGAACAAACAACCCCCAAACTATTTTTGGGACTGCACTGACCGGTGAGCCTGGGATGCAAACACTTTGGCCTGGGTTCAGCAGTAGCAGTCATTTTTCTCCTTAGTAGCTGGTGCAGTGCTGTGGTTTTGACTTTCAGTCTGGGAACAGCGCTGATAACACCGATGTTTTATTTGCTGCTCACTAATATTTAGTCTGACCAAGGACTTTCTGAGTCTCATGCCCTGCCAGGGAGGAGAGGAAGCCGGGAGGAAGCAGAGACAGGACACCTAGCCCAAACTAATAAAAAGGTATTCCATACCACAGCATGCCCAGTATACAAACTGGGGGCAGTTACCCAGAAGGGTTAGATCACTGCTCAGGTTTGGCTGGGTATCAGTCGGCGGGTGGTGAGCGGTTGTATTCGCTTTGCTTGTTATTTCCCTTATCATTATTGTTATTGGTGGCAGCAGCAGTGGTTTGTGTTATACATCAGTCATTGTACTGTTCTTAGCCCATGGGAGTTACATTCTTTAGATTCTCCTCCTCATCTCTCCAGGAGCGGGGGGAAAGAGGGGGGAAGTGAGCGAATGACTGCGTGATTCTGGGTTGCCGGCTGGGCTTAAACCACTACACACGTTTCCTAGCCTGGGCCTACTGAGGCATGTGCAGGATGCCACTGGGCCCTGGCTCTGTAGTTACCCCAACCAGCAGTTACGCAGGTTTGTTAGAAGAGGACTGTGTTTTTTGTTGCTAAAAGATCAATGTCCTAAGCTGTGTTCCACATAGGGTTGAGAGTACCTTAGTGTGTGTCTGGTGTATTTAGAAAATAGATTTTCTGAAGCTGGGTAGGGGCTGGTGTGTGTGTTGAGCTGTACTGTAAAAACTCCAAACTCCCCCTTCTCATTGTGGAAAACATTTGATATGAGGGAGGGGGAATGCAGCTTCTGTTTAAACTTGCTACTGCTGATCAAAAAAACGATAGGAAACAGGATTGGAAGGGACTTTGAGAGATCATCTGGTCCATCTCCTTGCCCCAGGTGTGTTTAGTGACACCTCCTTCGTCCTTGACAATATTTTGCCTGGGTCCTGGACCATCTATTCCAATGCTTTCCTGTTCTTAACTGATTAACCCAAATCTCCCATGATGAAGCTGGATTTTTTTGCCTTTTATTCACCATGGGTATGGAAAGTAGATTATTATTTCCTTGATAGCAGCGTTCAGCTATTTGAAAACTGTTACTGTGTCTTGCCCTGGTCTTCTCTTCCTTTTTTATTTATTTATTTGTTTTTAGTATATAGACATTCTTCTTCTGTTCTGCCTGCTCCTGCTGGCCATGGATCCTAAACCTGTGACCAATACCCTTCTTTCCTGGGCTCTCTCCGGTCTGTCTGTTTCAGAATGGGATACCCAACACTAGAGATAATTCTCCAGGGCAAAACCTACATTACAGGTCTGTCAGTCCCAATATAGTTGCTTGTCCTGTGGTGGGGAGATGTGTTTTTTACTGCTTTTTACCTTGTGTTGTACAGTAATTTCCAGACACCTTTTCTTTCAGTAGAATTGCCACCTAGACAGCTGTTCCTTTTTCTGTATTTATGAACTTGATTATTCCTGCTTAAGTCTAATTACATGAATATGTCCTGGTTGAATTTCATCTTGTGTTCTCAGATCATTTGTCCAATTTGCTGTGATTGTCTCGTGTTCTATTTCTGTCCTGCAGCGTATTCAGTCCCTCCCAGCTTGATGTCATCTGCAGATTTAATAAGTATACTCTTTATTCCATTATCCAAGTCATTAATGGAAACACTGACTAGCGCTGGACCCTCCAATGAACACCTGTAGGATCCACTCAATACATCTTTTATCTGACAATGAAATAATTATTACTATTTTCAAGAAATGTTTTTCTAGCCAAATGTTATTATCCCACAGTGGGTTCACCCAGACAATCTTTTCTTGCATACTGTGAGTCACATGTCAAAATGTCAAAAGCTTCACTACACCTCAGACATAGCACTCGCTGCCTCCCAAGCCCTGATACCCTTCTGGAAAAAGAAACTGTATTGCTGTGACTGGAGCTGCTCTTGCAAATGCTTGTTAGGCTTCTCTTTAAGAATGATTTCTACGTTAGGTTCAGGGCTCTCAGGTTTAAAGGACATGGCTCAGCACTTGAAACTTGAACTTGAAAGCTTTCAGCATCTTCATGTATACTTATCAAATCCACTTCATTCTTGGAGTTAGTTACTTACTAATAATATTTATACCAAAGAGAAGACCGGGTCCCAGGAAACTCTGATGATCAATCACACACAACGAAGGCTGAACCTAAGAACAGACACAAGGAAACTTGTCCCTACGTCCTGGTCAAAAAATATATCTTGAGTGATCCCACAGGTTGCATGCCCTGTGGGCAGGATGATTCTACAGCAGCAACAGCTGCTTTCTTCAGAGATGCAGCCACCAAACAGGGCTAGCTGGGACATCCTGAACTCCTCAGGCTGAAGAGCTCAAGTCCTCACCTCCCCAGACAGCTGCATTGGGCACTGGGCTACCTAACAGACGCCATGCAGGGGCAGTGTTTACAAGAAACAGGGTAAGCATAGTCATAGAATCATAGAATAGTTAGGGTTGGAAAGGACCTTAAGATCCTCTAGTTCCAACCCCTCTGCCATGGGCAAGGACACCTCACACTAAACCATGTCACCCAAGGCTATGTCCAACCTGGCCTTCAACACTGCCAGGGATGGAGCATTCACAACTTCCCTGGGCAACCCATTCCAGTGCCTCACC
>JAOEHY010034098.1:0-12384 GCA_025447955.1 Psilopsiagon aurifrons | reverse complement strand
CCTGTGGGAGTTGCATTCTTTCAATTCTCCTTCCCATCCCTCCAGGAGCAGAGGGAAGAAAAAGGGGGAAGTGAGTGGATAAACTGCGTGGCTAATTTATGGCCTAAACCATGACATGTGTGTATGTGTTTTAGTCTGTTTTGGTTTGGTTTGTGTTTTTTTAATTAAGAAGGTTGCTCAGGGAATACAAGAAGCAGCTACTGAGAGGGAGTTTTACCCTGTGGGAAAGCATTCAGCATGAATACTTTCTTATTTGTAGGCAGTGCAGCATTAAGAAAGAAGAGGCACAAGTGCTTAGCAAGCCCTAATGATTTCCTGGTGACCCTGCAAAGAGTCTGACTCCACACCTACTGCAGTATCAGATCCCAGAGCCCTGCTGGCTGCTCCTTGGTCTGAGAACTGATTTTATTTTCTTGCCACATTTGTTCAGAAAGCAAGGATGGAGGAGTAGGAATTACAACCCCCTTCCCCTTCTGGTGAATGAGGTAACAGTCCCACTTGAAGCATGAGAGTGCACTCTTCCTTGGCAAACCTTCCTCAGAGTCCTGAGAACCATTCATATCACAAGGGATTTGCTTCAGTTTAAATCAAGTTTTAATTTTATTTTAAGTAAAATTTTTAAATAAAGCTGTTTGTGAGTGGAAATCAGTATAAATAAGAGCCAAAAGCTGAATGCCCTGCCTGGTACATCCCAATTAGCACTGGCTTATTAGTCCGCTGGGGTGCCAGCCTTGAAGTAGCAGGCTGTTTTGTAAGACAGCTGGGAAACTCGTTAATTGTTTTTATTAATGAAGAAAGTTTCCTCTCCTCAGCTACTTCTTAATAAAATTGTGGGTTCTTCCTTGGTTAGTAAATCAAATCAAACCACATTTGCACACATTTCTGTTACCAGGAGATTGCAGTTTGGATAAGAACAACATCTGAATTTCAAATACACCTCATAGATAATTAATGCACATTCAATGGTATTGAATAATAATTAAAATTATTAGCACATGAAATACTGTATCTGAGATTTGGTATAAGAATACTGGATCCAATACAGAAAGAGAAATACTAGGGAATAACCTTTAACATCAATTTAGATTGTGTTAATCTTGAAAAAAAAAAGAAAAAAGAAAAAAGATTTATAGTTCAAATAAATATTTCAACAGCTATATATGGAAAGATGCAATGTAATTTGCAATAAGTGTGTGACACACCAAAGTGCTGCTAAGAGACTTTCATTTCTTGCTTGAGTCACTTGATGCAGGTGATTGTTTTGTGAGATTAATACTCTTGTCACAAAACACTTGCCTCTCTCTAGTGTTGTATTGTGTCTATGAACCAAATGCAAATAAAATTATGGTGTAAAATTTGACAAGAATAAAATAGCATCCTTAGTCAATTTTTCGATGCCTCTGAAAGGCCAACAGGGATTTCAGGGTGTTTTTTTAAATTTTATAATCTTTTTTTCCATTTAACTCATCCTATTTAGTGATGATATAAAGCGCCATTCCTTCTCAAGGTCCTGGGCTGGGTAGGGTTGGTGCCTCTCCTGCTCTACTCTTCTGTCTGCCACATCTGTACTATGGTGATGCAAGTGTACTGCAGCGAACTTGCAGCAGCTGAGCAAACAGTGTATATCTGTTTGTGGTTTTAAACACTTTTTTGTGGTAACAGAGAAGGCTGTGAACTGTGCACTAAATTAAGAGTGTTGGCCCCTGATACACACACTTTGAAAGCCATGGTAATTAGGACACCGGGTCATGAGACCACTGACAGCTGGAACAACCTTTCAAAAACTAGGTAAGAATATGAAACACAGTATTCAGGATCTCATCCTGTGCTATTATAGTGGTAGCAATAGAGTAGGAGTGATTATGGAAAGCTGCATTCCTCACTGGGCCCATGACCTACTGCCCCACTTATGTCAGCCCAAAGGGTGCACTCCACAAGCTGATGCAGTATTTGAATTGTAACATGGGCCACCTTGCTCCAGCAATCTGTCCAGCTGACTCTCCCCTAAGCCCTGCTCTCCTTTTCCTTTCACCTTTTCTGTCAAAATGTGTCAAATGTCAAAATGTGCTGGAGAAGCAGCTCTCTAATAGGAGAAATTCATAATGGAGATCAAATAATGAAAAGGCATTGAGAAGATAGGGAGAAGAGGGAATCCCTGAAGGTCGCTGTAGAGTCAGAGTGAAAGTATCTTCCTCTTCTGACAAGGAGTCAGCCCATTATTTTAGTCCAGAATGACTCTAACAGGAGGAGCTGTTTTTCTCAAGGGTGATCTTAATTGAGAAATGCAGTTATCTTGGGAAAATACACGTGGGATTTTAAGCAGGAAGGGAAGTGATGGGGGAGGAGGGGAAATCTTAGGAGCAAATATTGCTACCTTCCCTCTCAACTATTCCTCATCCACAAGGATGGGAACACTCTGTGAGGTAAGGGGACGCCCAGGTTCAATGCAACACTCTGATGACACCATGGCAAACTTCAATACAAATGCCTGGGGACATGCCAGAGCCAGAGTCTCTGCATGGCCAGAGCAGCTTTACCACGCAAAATTGAGAGGCCAGAACCACTTTTCAGGCTGAGAACCTGCAGAAGGTAAGATGCTGATAATGTTATTTTCCTTCTATGGAGAGGGTAACCTGGCTGTGACTATTCAGTGCATGTCTGCTCTCATCCACAGCAAACACTCTATTTCCTTGACTGTTCTCATGAGTAGAAAACTATTCAGTTGTTTGTAAGTCTGCTCTGTGACAAGTCTGCTTTTATTTTTACCTCCATCCTGGGCCAAAATTTCAAAAGAGAAGCATATGGCTAAGCAAAGAAGAGCTCTTAGCAGCCAGTGCCTTGTTCTTCATGACAACTTTGGAAAAGGTGTCACCAAATCAGCCAAGAAACTCTTTTCCTATGGGTTGAACTCGTATTAAAGTGATAGGAGAGAAAGAACAAAGCTGCTCTTCTCCAGATGGAGATCTCAAGAAACACTAAGTCCTGGGCCCCCAATAAGGAGATCCTGAAAGCTGCTAGAGGGCAAGATCCTGTTTTGACAGGCATCGTAGCTAGAAATTCTCTGAGCTGATTTCAATCCTTTTAGCTACAGTTTTTCTTTGATCTGTCTATTTGTTACATAGGTTTGGACCTTCCAGACCCACCAATGAATAATTTGCATCCACCCTCATCTCTTTCTGCAGGACTTAGCTCTAACAGAGTGGGGTGCGTTTGTTTTGAAAAGATTACCTTGGTTACTGCAGCAAGAGAGAGAAGAGAGAGAGGAACTGATCCCAGGGCATGAGAGTGCTGTCCTTTTGGAGAGGCCCAGATACCATCTGAGATCAAGGAGGGCAAGCATTCTGACCTGAGCTGTGTGTGGGCACAGTATGGAAAGGACAGGTAGCATTTCAAAAGAAGAGTTCAGTCTGGATGATGGCTGTAGTGCAGTTTGAGGATACTGAAAATACTGGAAGAGGTTTCCCAGAGGGGTGGTAGATGTGCAATCCCAGGAGACATCAAAGGCCAGGCTGGATGTGGTTCTGGGCAACTAGATCTAGTTGTAGATATCCCTGGCCATGGCAGGGGGTTTGGACAAGATGACCTTTGAAGGTACCTTCCAACCCAAACTATTTAATGATTCTATGATATGCAAAAATCTTATGCAAGTTTTTAACATTTACAAAACTGAGCATGTTTCTCAAGCAGAATCTCTCTCCCTCAGCTGATGTATGAAGTGAGGAAGATTCAATGTACCACTTTTTCCAAAGGTACGATAAATAAAATGCCAGCTCCTGCTTGATAAGGCTGAAAAAATTCTCTTAAAATAGTTATCTAACCTGTACCTTTTCCTTTCACCTGCTATAATTTTTCTGCCACTCAGCAGCCCAGAGAGCAGTGCTCAGCATGTTTTACAAGTACTTTATGTAACTTGCGGAGAAGAATAAAAAGGTCATCTTTCTAATGCTGTGTAATCCTGCACACTATTAAGTGCCAAAGATACTTCTCTTTTGTACCATTCATACTGAAAAAAACAAGAGTGGAAGTCATAAGCATTTGAAAAGTGTTCTGTTGGGCATATATATGATCAAAGCCATGAGCACTCCTTTGCTGAGAGAGACATGCTATGCATTTTCAAGTTGTAGTACTTCAGTAATCTTGCTCAAGTGTTACAGCATATATCCTCAGCTGTGTCCAGTGATGCAATGGATTTGCCTTAATTTCTGTATGTCTGCTGTGTGTAATGATTATCTGAGCAAATGATGCTAAAGGAGCTGAGTGATGTTTACCCAGATTGAAAAGATAATTTGCCAAATTCATCCCTAATATAACTGTTCCAATCACTGAAGTTCTTTCAAGGACAAATTTGTCTCAGGAGAAGAATTCCCCATGATGTGCCTATTAAACCAAAGCAGTTGCCAAAAATAAATTAGGAAAAAACAAGGCAGCTCTCCCAGAAAAATCACATCCAAATATATGCTTCCCAGAAAGACATTGTTGGAGGACAAGTTCCTACAGCAGGGTGATCCTGTAGGAATTTTGTGCCCAGTCTTTGCCCAAGTGGTTGTGTCGCAGAGCCAAAAGGCTTGGCCTGGGTCTCCTCACCAGTAGGTCTCCATTGTGGGGGTGGGGACAGGCCAGTGCAGGGGTGAGCTGGTGGAGACCTCTTTGCCTCTTCCACAACTATACCTCTAAATAAAATAGGAGCATGCATCCAGGCTTGACAGCTCCAGCAGACTTGTGTCCACCATGCCTGTGGCTAGTACTGCTTAGAGTGGATGTGAATGAAGACAGCTAGTTAGCAAGTTCAAAACAGAGCTCTTTTTACTTCTCAGCATAAACATCCCCATGGGGCTGGATTAAATGTCTGCATGCTGGGGAAAACAGACTGTGCCAGCAGAAAGAATGAATCAGTCCTAAAGACAGATGCTTCTTGCATTCAGCTTCCGTGTCTGCCAAACTGTTACTGCACCCTATTACTGGGAAGCTCAAGCCTGTAGTGTGAATTTTTAGTACTAGTGGATATTTTTGGTCAACTTTTCTTTCACATTCACTCTCCTTAAATGCTAAGCATTAATGCAATACACGTTCTCTTTGTGGCATTTTGTGTTTAGAGTTTCCTCAATGGATGAATTGTTCTGTAATGGAGGTAACCCTAATGAATAAATGTCAACTCAAAATTTCATAGAGTAAAGTACTGGAGCTGTTCTTGGTAATACGCTGAAGTAATTTTACCTTTACAGCAATTCTGATCTCAATTTCAGTCTGTTTTCAAATCTATCCAATATAAATTGACCAAACAATCCATTTTGGATAATTTGTGCAACAGTTTTGACCCACTTTTCTGTTTGCAAATTACTGTAATTCCTCTGTAATGGTTCTGTGTTCTCCTCTAGTTTTTGCCCTCTAAACCTAGACTGAGGCCAAGTAAGGCTATTCTGAAACAAATGATAATTTAACTCTACCTACTGCTTGCTTTCAGGCTGTAGGTGTAACTCTTCTATGAGCAGATATGGAAGCACACTGTGATTATTTAGATTTTGTATTATTCCCCTTTGAGGAGAAAGGCAATCAGTTGTTTTCTGAGGATTTGTGCAGTTATCACTGGCACATTTATAGAATTTTCATCTTGTGATGGGTCATCTCTCTATTACTGTTGTTAATTAGTTAATAGAGTCGATTTTGCAAATAATCTCTGAAAAAATCAATAACAGGCATAGAAAGATCAATGCAACTGAAGAATAATCTATTTTCCTCCTCTTCTCAGAGCTTTGTTTTTGAGCTTCAGTTCTAAAAAAATCTGGCTTAATTCCTGATTAATGAAATACAAAGACATGGGAAAAACATTTGTCTGTGGCTGCACAATTTACATTCTTCTTTTTCCTGTCATTCTTTAAACAACAAAAATTGTATTTGCAGAGTCTTTCTTATGAACTATGCAATGATAATTTTTCCTGTTTCTGTTTTTGATTAATTATTATAGCACCTAGGTACTACCCTGAGACTCTGGGGAGCTTGTGAGTGTTGTACTCTGAATACAGTTCAGAAAAGGAGTTTCTGATTGTTCATGGGAGAGTAAAGCCATATGCATTTACTTTTGATAATCCCAGTGGTTCTGATACATATTGATGTTTAATCTGCTGAACAACTCTTTTGAAATATTAGGGCTCTTCAATTTGATCTTTTTTTTTTTTTTTTTTTTCTTTTCAGAATGCAGTGTAGCATTACAGTTGTGTATTTCAACCTCAATAAAATACAACATTCAGCACTCATCCTTTTTAAAAGCATTATTGTCCCTTTATGAAGGTGGATAGTGTGGTCATGAAAAGCAGAATATAGCCTCAGAAAAAAATTGGAACAATGTACAAATGAGGCAGTATAAATAAATGACACATTAGATTCAATAGCCAAGCAAGATTCTACCATCTGCAGAAAGGCAAAGATTCTGACTTCACAGGATCCAGGGAGCAGAGCTTCTGTAGGCAGCAGCAATTTATAATTACCTGTACATTAATGATAGTATGTGATAAGTGAATTACTGGGGCATTGGTAAATGCTATTCTCATTAAAAGTCAATCTATTGTTGGCATTAAACTCATAGTTTTCAGAGATGCCTACAAATTTAACCATTAAAAAAATATCACTCTGCACTGTCATCTGGCAAGAAGAGTCTCAGTTGAGGAGTCAAACCTAATTTTAGTAGGTGCTGTAGAGAAAATCCTTTTAAGCCATTGAAAAGCCATATGTGTGTAAGATGTTGGAAGACACCTTTCTTTTAATTTCCTGCAGAAGTAGGTTAGTGGTCTTTGAGTTGCAGGTTCATCAAAGCTGTCAAAATGCAGCCAATCTTGAAAGATGAAGTGCCATGGCAAGAAGGTTTGGGGCATTTTATATTTCAGTTGTTGGAAAAAAAATCTCTCCAAGTTCTAGTTTGCTCTGTTTTGGAGTAGATTGCCTTTTGGTTACTATCCCATGAAGATCTTGGCTACTTATTTCCATGTTGGTAAGTGAGTTTAGGTTTTCTTTTGGTTTACGTGACCTAGTGATGATTGCTGGAGGGAGTATCTTTCTAAAAGACAGAGCCTAGAGAATGGGACTGACGACTCATTTAGAAGATACTGAGCTAGCAAAAATATGGGGAAAATGAGGAAATATCTGTGAATGGGAGCTGTAGACCTTCCATCCTCACATTCACCTGAAGAGCTAGGTGTGCATTCCTAGACTTTTTTGTGGGTTTAGACAATTGTGTGAAACGTTACTGTGCTTCTTCCCAAGGCGTCCAGTCTCAGAAGTCCAATTAAGCAAGTAGACCTCTTAGTTTTTGAAGACTGTGTCTGAACAAGGATTCTAACATGGGATGACCCTTGGAAAGCACTTTCTGATCAAATGATGGATCAAAACATACTCTGTCATCTTGCTTATGTGTGCACCTGCCAGCAAAGGTTTGTCTCAGCAATTTGAGTGGAATGCTAAGTCTCTATGAGATTTGAAGGGGCCCCTGAAGATGTAAATAGGGACAGTAAGATGCATACATCCCAGAAAAGAGATCTGTGACTGGGGAAGCGACCAACAGGTTGTGCAGAACAACAGAAAAGAGGAATTTTCTGAGTCAGTCAAGAGGTTCCATTTGTTTTATTCTGAACGCCTGACTGAAGAGAAGTTGTTAAAGGTAGTGTGGCCCAGTAAAACACTGTTGGTCCAGCAACCCATTAGCTGCACAAGCATTTCTGAGAAACTCAGAGGCCCAAGTAAAAAGACAAAGGTATGACTGTAATCTTGAGGTGAGGTGTAAATGCATTACATTCCTTAGGACATTGTACTAAAGAAATGGGGGTGTTGTGCTTCTCCTGACAGGCTGTAAATGAGTCTCAGTGACCTATGATGAAGCTGATTAGACCTATGCGTGAGTCTCAGTGACCTATGATGAAGCTGATTAGACCTAAAGGTTTCCTCCTGTACTGTTATTTATAAAACATACCCTTAGTGAAAAGCATGTTCATTCAAGGTTTTAGCAAGCCCTCTTCTTCCTGGAATAATTTCCATCTTCTTGGATTATTCTTCAATCACACTTTCTGCAATAGCCTCATGTTTTTCATCAACATGTTGACATAATTGTAGTAAGCTATCATGTAAAGAGGGACTGCACATAGATTGAAAGCATTGGATATCTTGTGATTCTTCAAGAATCTCTTAGGAATGTTAATGAATCCCATTCTTACTCATTCCATAACAGCCTTTGCTTTTTTTAGCCTTTGGAGTTTTTTCTTAAGAAGAATACGAAGTGCAAAATGTGTAAAAATGCTTATTCTGAAGTGCTGAAAGCAGAGCCTTAAAATGGGAGCAATACTCTTCTCTTTACTGAGCAAGTTTAAAACAGAAAAGGTAATTTGAAATGCAATTTCAATTTTCTTAACTGGTGATCAACTGAATTTTGCTCCACTATGTGTGAAGGAACTGCTGTATTTTTACTGATATGCCCGTTCACATTTTTAGTGGTCATATTGGAGATGAGCTAGATTGCCCACCACACATCTGCAATACAAAAATGTTGGGAGTTGGAAGATGTGTTTCATCCCTAAGGCTATATGTTTTACCCCATGTCATAGGGTAGATTAAATTAAAATTCAATTTAGAGTTTTTGCATGGCATATCATAAAAATAAAAAAAAAAAATGTGTTCTGTGGTCTGTGGAAAGGTGGTCTTATGTGTACTGTGAGAAAGATTCCAGGATTCAAGGACTGGTCACTTGGCTTCCAGAGCATATTGTAGCTTGCCTTTATGTTGTATTGAAAATGTTCCCTCACTTGGCAAATACTGCCCACAGTGGTGTCAGGCTGAAGGAGAATGAACCAGAAGCAAATCTTTTGCTGTGCCAAAACAAAGTTTCCAGAAGCTATGATTGAAAGTGCAGCTGTTCTGACAGCACTACGGATGGATACCTATCTTGATGACAGCCACTCTAGAGTGCATATTTTCCTTCATTCGATAGTTGGTGCTGAAGCCATTATTCAAGTTGTTATGGCAAATATTGTGTGATCTCAGCTAGCAGGAGGTAGGTACTATCACCTACAGGGTAGATGGAAAAAGATCTTGGGTGTTTCTTTCCAGTGATGAGGAGAAGGTGGCAACCTACACACTCCAGAAGGTGTGAGCACACTCTCTGGGTCTGGTCTGGGTGCTAATATCCAGATAACAATAATCTGCTTAGTGACAAGATGCTAAATTGTTCCTTGTGGTACCTGCCTGCTTTAAGTGTTGTTCATGGAGAAGGATGATATCATATAGTGCTGTCAAGGAACCTGTATAGTAAAAATCTATGTAGTCCTGATCAGGAAGTGAAGAAGAATGTTTTAGATGACTTCACATACTTGTTTGAATGGAGCACTGGAAATGCACATCCAGGTGCTTTCAAAGACCGCTGGAACTTCTCTTCAGTGGCCATCAGCAAATATGTTCCTGAGTTTACAAGCGGGTATACATACATGTGAGGGTTTTCATGAAAGACTCCATAATTCTAACCCCAGATAATCATGATGGCTTCTTCAGTGTCTCTCAACACCATATCGAATAATGATAATAGTGGTTAAGCTAGTAGCTTTCTATGTTCTGATTACTTACTTTCCTCAAGCCCTCTCTGTTTTGCACTGTGTGTTCAGATAGTTTTTTCTAGGTTACCTCATCAACTTTTTCTGTCAGTACAAGAAATGAGAAAGTGATTTTGTAAACCATGTGTAATATAAGAAAGCATTTGATGTTTTCTCTAGTGAAAACAGAAGGTGTAGGAAAGAAGCAGCATGGAGTGGATGCTTTGGTCCCGGAGTGGATGCTTAGGTCCCAGGGTGGAAGCTGAAAGGCATTATGTAGCACACCCTGTGCAAAACCCCAGTGTTGTCTGCAGACTCAAAACCTTGCACTGAGCACGACACTATCTAGAGCTAGCCAACAAGAAACACTAGAAGAGCTAGGTCAAAAGTCTTGCCCATCTCCAGATGTCAGAAACCAAAGAGAGGCTTGCCGGGGAGCATCTTTTTCCCCTCCAGCTGCAAAACATATTTCTGAATATACATTACTACTGTAAGTGTTGTTCTGAAGAACCAAAACTTCTTCAAGTTGATAACAGATGTGCAACTCAATGCCTTTTATACAACAGCTTAGGTACTGGTACCCACCCACAGAGCTGAAGACCTGGGCTCAAGCTGTTCTTTTCCACGAGGGAATTCTTATATCTCATCTCACAATGGAGGATCTTCACCCTGCCTGAGGCTGCAGAAGGCTGAACAAATGCATCTTCTATTCCCCCTTGTTATTTCACTGGTTTCAGAGGGTGATACAGACAGTGGTGCTATCCCTGGGCTTAGGTTCTTTCTTGAGATGGTGGGTTTGAACCTTCCCAGGCCATACATTTGCTGAACAGAGGTGCTATTTCATTCACTTATTTGTAAGAAATGAACAATGCTGCTTTGTCTTAAAGGATAAAGTAGTCATATGGCTTATATGACTCATCAGTCATATTTTAAGAGAGAGAGTGAAAGCACAGTTTTCACAATGACTTTAGACTGTAAAATCAATTCTTATGTAAGTTTAAATTAAAACTGCAAGTATGAACCTTAAAGACAAGATTTCAGGCACTCTGTTTCTACATTTATTTATGGTTGGACTAGATGCCTTTCACACAGCAAACAAACATAGAATCATAGAATGGTTTGGATTCGAAAGGACCTTATGATCATCTGATTTCAACCCCTCTGCTAAGGGCAGGGACAGCTCACACTAGACCATGTTTCCCAAGTCTCTGTCCAACCTGGCCTTGAACATCTGTGATTTCCTTTTTAAGCTGATGAGTTCTACTAGGTATCAAACAGGAATCTGGATCTTTAACTCACATTTGTGATCAGCATTTTCACACCTGGATGCCTCAGTATCTATAGCGTGGAATAAAATCAGGACTGAGAGAAGGCACATCTCCCAGGGGTGGGTCATCACTGATGACAAATGTGGCCTCATTATCCTTTTCATACCACATTATCTGTAGAGGAAACCTAGCGTGAGATTTACTGTGGGGTATTTCAATATCTTTGCTGTTTATTTATGTTGCATGATAAGAAAAAACAGAATAAAATAAACTTCTTCATTTTGTCTCTTGGCATCAATGCTCTGATGTTGTCTTTATACTACAGCTTTCATTCGGCTTGCAGTGGGACTGACTGCAGCCAGGAGAACAGAGAGATGTTCTTTTTACAAATGAGGAACATCTGCTTAATGCTGTCAACAGGTCCAGCATGTGAAAGCTCCACTTTCTACCAGCTGCTGCCTCCACAGCCCCTGTCTCTCTCCCAGAAATATTCCAGTTCTGGGGATCAAATGGATAATACTGTGTGGTAGCTATAGGCTTCTTAACAAGCTAGTTTGCTGTGAGCAAAGATGTAGTGATACTTGTTTAAGACAGTGAAGGAGCTGACATTTCAAATAAACTGAAGCAAAGCTGAGAGTGAGGTCAGGCATCACAGTTTGGCCTGTCATTGTCTTGGAAAGCAGAATGTCCCTTGTCCACCATGAAAGCAAGCTCCAACAGGCTCTGGAATAGGTTGAGGAAAGAGCTGCCAGCTCTAGAGGAGATTTAAAATGACCACAGCCAAATTAGCAATTACAGAAACAAGATCCTTGGGATTCACTACAACACCATCTGACCTCCAGATACCTTAAGTCATTGAGATAAATGATTCTACTGAGCATCTGCAGTAACTCATCATGGTTGACCCTGGCTGGATGTCAGGTGCCTACCAAAGAAGCTCTGTCACTCCACTCAGCTGGACAGGGGAGAAAAAATGTAAGGAAAGGCTCATGGGTTGATATAAGGAGACGAAGAGATCACCAACCAATTGCAATTATGGGAAAGATGGACTTGACTTGCGAAAATGTGTTAAATTTATTACCAATCAAATCAGAGTAAGATAATGAGAAATAAAATGAAAACTCAAACCACGTTTCCCCCACCCCTCTTCTTCCTGGGTTTAACTTTACTCACAATTTTTCTTTCCTCCTCACCACTTTCCTTTCCTCCTCACCACCAGCAGCACAGAGGATTGGGGAAGGGGGCTTGTGGTCAGTTCATCACATATTGTCTCTGCTGCTCCTTCCTCCTCAGTGGAGGTCTCCTCATACACTTCCCCTGCTCCAGAGTGGGGTCCCTCCCATGGAGACAGTCCTTCATGTACTTCTCCAGTGTGGGTCCTTCCCATGGGCTGCAGTTCTTCATGAACTGCTCCAGTGTGGGTCCGTTCCATGGGTGCAGTCCTTCAGGAACAGACTACTCCAGCATGGGTCACAGAAACATAGAATCATAGAATCATAGAATAGTTAGGGTTGGAAAGGACCTTAAGATCATCCAGTTCCAACCCCCCTGCC
>JAOEHY010034097.1:0-48674 GCA_025447955.1 Psilopsiagon aurifrons | reverse complement strand
CACCCCCCACCCCTTCCTCCCTCCTTTTATTCCTCTAGCATGTGCTGTTTCCTCTGAAATATCTGCTAAACCTGTATGGGCACAACAAAACGGTCCCTCTTTGTTTTGCAATGCAAGGTCCAGGGTTTCCTTTCTGCATGCACACATATTGATTAATACCCTTTTGAGCTGACTGACTGATTGCCCCATAACACACCATTTAACTTCTATGTCGCCAGGACATTTGTTGTCTCCCCTTCATTCTTCTTTCACCCCACTTTGGCTTTAAAGGCCACATTTTCCAAGAGGGAGACAATCATGAGAAATAATGTTTTTTTGAAAAGGGAATGATTGTCACTGAAACCGATACGTCTGTGTGATAACAAAAACTGTCAGTGCCTCACATGGAACATGTGCCCCGGGGACTGGGAAGAACAAAGAGATCCTTAGAGAGGAGCAGCGAGCCATGTGCGTCCTCTCATCTCTGTGGCACCAGGCAAAGCCCACAAGCAATTTTTCTCATACGCCACTGGGACAGATAAATGAAGGAAGCATTTGAACAGTCTCCATTTAAGGAAGGAGTTAAATAGTTGAGTCATTCTTTGCAGCTGTATTATTCCTTTTGCAGTTTTAGAGGCACCCAGTTGCTGGAGGACAGACCAGGGAGAAGCTGCCTCTCCCGAATGCTGGGGCTGAGCCTGTGGGCTCTCCACATATCAACAGAAATATCAGCTAGGGAATCTGGTCTTTTCTCCTGTCCTCCTCCTAAGCATCAGCTCTTTGGTTCTCTGGAGGGAAACCACTCACCTTCTCCTTATGTTTGCTCTTTTAGCAGACTAAAATGTGTAAAAGTATTCTTCTTTTCCTGAAGCGTTTCCTAGAGAACAGATAAGAACAATATGCTGAGTTTCTGGATGGCAAATGCTGAGCTTTCTGCCATCTGTTTAATCAACTGACCTGCTGCTATCTGCCAGCTATTAGTTGTTAATTTGCCTTATTGCATCAACTGCACAGTCACCACTCATGTGCTTTGTGTCACTTTCCTCTAGTATTACGAGATGCAAAATGAGTAAGTTTCAAAATGGTAACTGCAATAACATCTGAAAATGAGCCCTAAATAAAATTAAATAACGTTAGCTGCGCTGATCAATTATCATTATTAAGGCTGTACAATAAAAGGAAATGCAGCTCAACTCTAGTTGGAGAGAATAGGACTCTGTGGCCCACTCAGAGGTCTGGAACTTTTCCCTCTGAGGGATCCTGTAGGCATTCATTCAAACAAACACCCATATTTTCCCTGGTCTAGATGGTAGTAACAAACAGGGCTTTTGTTACTGACAGTAGTTTATGGTTGAGCTCTTGGACCAAAATGTGCAATCTCTGTCTGCAGAAGCTTTGCATCCCAAAGCAGGGACACTGAGGGAGCAGGGACACAGGGCTGAGCTAGAGACATAGAATGAAGAATTAAGCTTGTGTAGGTCTCAGACTCCCATACACTGGTAAGTGTACCATGGCACTGGGGTACAGATTCAGATAGTACCTGTTGCCACTGCTGCTGCTAGCTGGTGCAGCTAATATTTTTGCCACTGTTGCGGGTATACCTGGCCAAAAAAAGCTTGGGAAAGACTGAAGACAATTCATTTTTTTTTTTAATTTGCTTTTTTTTTAGTTGTTTCTTATGGCTGAATCTTCTGAACTGTAGGATACAAAATCTGTTTTACTGACAATGAGTCAGATCATCCAAGCTTTTAAAGTTTTTAACTATTATTCATGGACCATGACTTCAATTGGCTTCTACATTTCTGAGAAGTATCTGGAAGCCAAACACCTTTGAGAATTGGGGCTAAATTAGTATAATCAGGTGCAAAGCAGTTATTCAATATAGACAAGTGGGAAAAGAATTCTTCCTGCAAACTTGTTGATTCATTGTCTTATTTCTCCTATGGCAAAATCTCCAAGAGGATATTATGGTTTATTATAAGATTGTACATAAAATGAAGCATAATCCTTATTTCTGCATTCCAAACCCAAAAGTTAAATTATGATAATATTAAGCGGTAGCAGTTGCTTACTGTTGTCAAAAGACATAAAGCATTATGGAATGTGTTTTGCTGAGAGTGATGTAAGAAATTATACCTATGTAGGGGTTTAAACTGAGGGAGCTTAAGGGCTGCTCAGTCTGGAGAAGAGAAGGCTTCATGGAGACCTCATAGCAGCCTTCCAGTGTCTGAAGGGGGCCTATAAGTATGCTGGGGAAGGACTCTTCATTAGGGACTGTAGTGATAGGACAGGGAGTAATGGGTTCACACTTAACCAGGAAAAGTTTAGATTGGATATGAAGAAGAAGTTCTTTACTGTAAGGGTGGTGAGGCACTGGAATGGGTTGCCCAGGGAAGTTGTGAATACTCCATCGCTGGCGGTGTTCAAGGCCAGGTTGGACATAGCTTTGCGTGATATGGTTTAGTGTGAGGTGCCCTGGCCCACGGCAGGGGGGTTGGAACTGGATGATCTTAAGGTCCTTTCCAACCCTAACTGTTCTATGATTCTATGCACACTAGGAGAAAAGAACAGCATGAAAAGTCTTTGCACCTTCAGTTGTACAGAGCTGGAAGGTATTCATTTAGGAGAGTCACTTGGGCTTACAGAAAACCTTCCCAAAGGGCAACCCACAATAAAATCAAATTAAAGAAATCAAATAGAGCATGTCCATCCAGACCCATCCCACTGCTTTGGGCTGCAGCTGCAGAGATTGTAGGGAGTCTGTGCCAGAGGAGTGCCAGCAGCACTTGCGTGGCCATACTGGGGCCATACTGGGGCTGCCCAGAGCCGCTAGACTGGAGCTATTGATTCCCTTTGCAATGCTGCTGAACAAAAGACCATTATTCTGGGAATCCGCATGTTATAGATAGAAAAACAATAACCACGAAGCTGAACATCATCGAGAGCAATTACAACCACAGCGCACGATGCACTATTGATATAATCTGTTTCTCTTTTAAAATGCCTCAGACTGCGTTTGTTTACAAGCTGTTTTATCAGATTCAGGCAATGATAATTATAAAGCAGAGGCAGCAGAAGCGTGCTCTCCACAAGGGCTTGGGAAAGCTCCCACCCTCTTCCCGAAAGACCCAAGGCCTTGGTGGAGTGTGTTACCTGGGAGCTGTGCTGGAGCTGGGTGCATTCCAGAATGGGGAAAGCACTAGGATATTACATGAATGGGGATCAGACATACTTTGCTCTCTTTAAATCCAAATGGATGAATTATATACAGCACTAAAGATTGCTGGTGAATAATTGTGCAATACCATCACATTTGTTGCAGGAAGCAGATTTAAGAGCAAATCCAACTTGCTGCACACAGCTAATTAAGACAAACCAGACTTTGCTCTGGTTACTTAAAGAAATGAGGGAATTAACTCTGCTGTTAGTGCCCACACCTCTCTCATGACAGGGCTCACAGGTTAAGAGTGCACAAGCCCAGAGAGGGAGCAGGTTGTGGGGCTGTGGCATCACCCAGCTCCCACCATCAGGCCACAGGGAGATGCCACCAGTGCCCTGCCATAGTGTGCCAGCCTCAGGTGCATGCTGGACAAAATGAAAGTCCTTGCCCCGAGAGGCTCAAGGCATCAGACTTCGAAAACAGACATAAGTCACGCCAAAAACCCACATGAAAGCTAGGCTACAGTCCCAGGATGCTGCAGGCGGCATCCTCAGGGAGGGTCACTCCCACCCACAGCACAGAGCTGTTTCCCTGAGAGCCCAAGGTGAGCTGGAGGAAGGCCAGGTGTTCCAAAACCAGGCTCCTACACACACTTATTTATAGATTTACACCTATAAAAAACACCCAAAGCCTCTGCCTGGTAGTTACTAATCACAAGTTGACTTATTTTCCTCTCAGACGCACTTCTGCTCGTGCACCTCTCCTTTAAAGTCCAGCACTGGGTCTGGCATTACAAATTATCCCATACACTTTGTCTTCAGTGTTATCTGCAGATACTGGCTATCATGGCCTGTCAGAATGTTTCATGCTGAGTTACAGGAGAAGACACCTGTACCAGCCTTGCTATGTTATGGTTTCTGAATTACTGTGAATGTACAAGAAACTTCCCTCTGAACCATGAAGCCTGTGTATCTTGTAAAAATTACTCCTAAATCTTACATTTCCCTTGCAGCTCATCTATTATTTGTGGGGAAAGAGAATGTTTCTTTTTATTCCTGTCTGTCTTCCATTAAACTAAAGAACTCTATAAATCAATAACAACCTTTTAGAGATGAACCTCTTTGTAATTATGCCTCCAAAGCCAGGTAATTGTTTGCATATTTTTATAGAGAAATAAAGAAGGGAAACATATGTTCGGTGTGATTGAAATGGAAAAACAGAAAATGGGGGAAAAAAGAATTGAAACTGGTTATCAGCATTCATTACATTCACACTTTTCATCAACATTTCATGTTACTCGTAGCCAATTAATTTCTTCTGCACAAGACTCAAATCACTCAATCAGACAACAGTACACGCACCAGAGAGGGGAAAGTACAGTCTCTCAATTGGGATCTGATTTGGATTTTATTACAATATGGTCTTTATTAAAGATAATAATCTACAACCTCTGAGTTAAAGGAATGGTTGATTTCAGTCAAATCAATCTTTGTGTATCTCTCTGATGCCTCGGTGACATTTCCCAACAGGAAGGGGCTAAGAGCCCAAACGGGAGTGATCTCCGATTAAGAAACAACACAGACATCTTAAAGGCACTCGGTTTGTAGCATAAGATGACAACAACCAGAGCGCCCTGGGGCACTTTTCCAGGTTGCCTACTCCCTGTGTGCCAGCCATCTGGGTTCATTTAAAGTCCCTGCCTGCTTCTGCATGTGAGTGTGTGTGTGCACACGCGTGTGTGAGGGGAAGGTGGGGAGCAAGGGGGGGCATGGTCTCAGGTTGCAGGCTTCAGTGTGGGCTGCGCTGGGGGCTAAACCCTCCCGCCTGGACCTTCTCAAATCCGCCAGTATCATCTGTGGGTCCCTCCAGAGGGGCAATTTCAGCAGGACCAGCTGCAGGGGGGATGTTTAACATATTCTTTATTCAAAGTGAAAGATGTTAAGCAGGAAATTTCAGGAGCCCTCTTGTTCAGAGAAAGAGAAAGGAGGTTCAGGGGGAGAAAATAGAAACTGGAAAACATCCATGAAATTAGTCCCAAATCATTGCCTATACCAAGCATTTCCTGACAAGCTGTCTGTCATATATTTGCAGCAGGTTATGCAAAAGTCTCCTTTACTGGTAGCATATCCATATGACTAACATGAAACCCAGCATCCATATGACTAACACGAAACCCAGCTACCAGCATTTAGAAAGTGCTTCCCCAGTGTGTTTTGTTTAGGATTAATTTTAAAAAGGAATGGTGTAATTTTTGAAGAGACAACTTGCAGAGGGGATGGTTGGCAGACAGCTCTAAGCCATATGTTCGCTCTCCTTATTGCCCCCAGAGCTAAGAAGTTTTAAAAGGCAAGTGCATCAGTCTGAACACACACGCTGTCCCTATCCTGCACTTTTCAAGCAGTTTGGCCAGAACAAGGAAGCTTTGACATGGCTGGAAGAATCCCCTGAGAACTGCAAAAGTGGGAAGAAGGGAAGGATTTGAAGTCTGCAGTCCCACGGGGATGGAAAATAGGCAAAAATTCAGTGAGTAGATGTCAGTTCTGAAGACATGATGCTGAAAAAGCTCCTCAGGAAAAAAATCAAGTGGATTCACATCCTGATGGACCCACATGGCACCACAGATAAAGAAGGACCCCACAGATGACGTATACCGAACATGCAGAACTGAGTATATAACAGAAAAATTGGTAATTTCGTTTTTCTTTGTGCTTTTATGCATTCAGTTGTAATGGAAATTGAATGAGTTATATTATTTTGATAGAAAAAAATTAATTTTAAAACCCCCAAATTACTTCCAGGCTGTTAGACTGTTTTCATTAGATTCAGTGGATTTGTACGATGATCTTCACCAATCACAGTCTAAGGGCCTAATTTGAGAAATAACAACACTATGTAGGCAGGGGGTAGAGCATTAGCCACAGAGCATGGGGGCACAAAAGAATGACCCACCTTCATGCAACAGCAGCTCAACTAAACTTTTTCTATCCCAACAGGCAAAGGCAGGAGCCTTTTTATACCCCAGCAGACAAAGTGCCTACAGAGAAAGGATGCTGGTGTTGCTCCTCTCAGAAAAGGAGGGTGTTTGTTGTCTCTCTAGCTGTTCGGATTACATTACAAGGTACCAGTTTATCCAGTTCCAGGTGAGATCCACAGTGAGTGGTGATGATTTCACTGGCAGGTCTATACTTCAGCCTGGGATGCTGGCATACCCCCTTGACACGTGCTGCAAGACAGGTGAATAAGAAAAAACGTTCAACTCATGTCACCCTTTCTTAGTCTGACTGATGGGGAGCTGCATGGGTCTCACTGCATCTGCAGAGATGCAAAGAGACCTCTCCTCCCATGGCTGGGGTCTGAGTAGCCATCTCCTAAAAAGAGCCTTAGTTCACCAAATAGCTCATTGCTCGTAAGCAGTTGTATTATCTACTGGCTTGCAGTGGAATATGATCAAAGAAAGTGGTAATACGTAAGTAAATGCCCTCCTGGGGTTTTACAGTAAGGTTATGTTTGTGTATTGAGGTTTATATATGTTCATTTTCTGGCTGAGCCGAAAGGAAAAATGAATGAGGAAGGATTTAGCCAGGCGGGACTTTGCCATGCTTGCTGAGATGAATCCAACTTTCTAAAGCAAGAAGGCAAACAGAATGAACCTGTGGAATTACCTGCTGGTTTCATCTGTATCTTCTGAAGCCATGTGACAATAGCTGTGGGGAAGGGCCAGCTACCTCAACCTGAGCAAAATCCACAGGAGAGCAGATTGGACTAATTCTGCTGACCACTCCTTGGGTTAGCTTGTATCCCTTCATGAACGGGCATTGTTGATGCCTTGCAATATTTTATATGATTAGTTTTAGAAGTCATTCACAAAAGCAAAAACCTGCACAAGAATTGCAATATAAAACACACAATAAGAAACAGTTCCTGCTTCCCAAAAAGCGTGTGTAGCAAATGGCTAGAAATAAAAATTGCTGCAGAGACACTAAGAAAGAACCAGAAACAATATGCAGGTCTTTGCAGTCCCTTTTCTGTGTTGTATCAGCCGGACCACATTGAATAGCCCATGGAAAAATAATTACATTTAGAATGAAGTTGCATTAAGAGAAAAATTGCAAATTCATTCCCCAAGTAGCTCCTCTGAAGCTAGTGGAGTAGCCCTAGGGATGAATTTGGTCAGGTATATGTCAACTGGCCATAAGACATAATTGAACTTCTACCTTTGCCAAATGAGCAAATATACACACACCATTTATTGCTGGTTCTGTTGGTTTAAGAGGTGCTCTGTATTTCAAAGCTAACATTCGTACCGCTTGTTGCTGTGGTTGTCTCTTATTAACACAGCAAATAGCTAATGAAAATCTATGGTCTTGGAAAAACCCAGCTCATAAGTTAGGACTTTAAATTAGTCTGCCTGTCATGTACACGCAGCATGGTACCCCTCTACTTTTTGTCTCATTCAGTCAGCCCATTTATAAGGACACAAAATCACCAGGTACAAAGGTTGCAAGGAAAATTTTTTCCAAGAGGAAACAAGCCTGGCTCAGCTGCAAACAGCTCATGCTCTATTTAAAGTCAGGCAGCATTCATTTCTCATGCCAGAGAACCCAATTCATCCAGGGCGTTACTCCACAAACACCAGCAAAGTTCCACCAGAGACTAATTCAGTCCAAAGTACTTTAAAAGCTTGCTTAATTTATACATGTTTCAGTTTGGCTTTAAAGCCATCAGCCCCTGTGCTTTTCCTGCTGCCTTCTCCTGCAGAACAGGGTGCTGCTGCGCTGACTCCCCCTCAGCCCAGGGCAGTGGGGCTCATCCTTGCTGTCCCTTGGCAGAGCCCAGAGGGAGACGGCTGAAAACTATCTCCTTTCTGAGCCATTCTCCTTCCTCAAGTGTCCTGTGCTCCAGAAAACGTGAGACCAGCCAGGCAATGCTAACAACCTGACTTGTCCAGCTGGCAGGCCTGTCTCCAGTTTTGGGCAGGCATTTTCCAAGATGACGCTTCCTTCAAGGAAGCCAAGTTTGTTTTGAATAACAAGGTGATATCTCTCACATATGTCCATTTAGTGCAGTCTTTCATTGCTGCAGGTGCAAGGACGAGTTTGTGTAAAGCAATAACAAACTCAGCAAAAACTCCCATCCTGTACCAACACTAATCTAACCCGTAACATTAACCCCCATCAGAAAGTTCGATTGTCTGAAGTGTCCTTTAGCTCCTTTTAATCTTGAATACAACACATCCATCTCTTATTAGAACATTTGACCTGTGAATGTCCACTCTAAAGATGCCATTAACACACGGCATGAAAGCTTGGCCCAGTGATGAGGTGACTGCATCCAAGCTGTAATCACCAGGATTTTCCTTAACGGGAGCAATATGCAGGTTGGATTTGCAGAAGCTCCTCCCAGGATAATTAAAGCACTGAGCTGTTAGGATTTTTTAAACAAGGTTTCTGGCCCTTTACAAAACATGTGTGCTATATATCCTTAAACATGACATGTTTTCCTCAAGGAGTTCCTTGTCAAGAATCTTTGTATTTAATAGCGGGTGATGATGAGAATATGCCCTAAATGAAACGTAATTGAAAATGAGATTATGTAACTTTACTTCCTCAGTAAGTAGACTTTCCCTTGACATATTGTAGTCAGGTTTTGCATTGAAGTCTTTAATGTTAAGCAAACTGACAAATACAAGATTTCTGTGAGAAGCTGAAAAAGCCCACCGAGATCTGATTTACATCTGCTGGTCTTCGGCAGCAGGAGGAAGCAGAGCTGTGTTCCAGAGGAATAGACTTGAAAGAAGAAAATCCAGTGGGTGACGAATTATAAGAAAAGTTAGTTTAGAGTGAAAATCCTGATGTCACTCAAATAAATCAGACATCAAAACAAACAAGCTTTAATTTACTAATTACCCTATTGGCTGTCAAATAACATTTTAGTCACTATTAGTGCAGCTGCATATGCTCCTTTGCAGCAGCTCTTGAAGAAAATGGACGGAGTTTTTGTTTGATTGTAGACAGTTAAATGGAATGTGGGGGAATTTTTTTCTGTCCAGACTTAAGAACATGAGGCAATATTTTGCCTGAAGATTTTCATACCCTTTCAGCAGGAGTCTGATTAGCTGATTCTCCCATTCAAACAAAAAAATAAGCGTTAATTTACAGTTTTGAATAACACAAGAGTCCCTACACTTTAAATGTCCATACACTATCAAAACAATTACGGAGTTTGTTGCTTACAAACTACCCACTTCCAAAAACACTATAGAGAAAAACTGGTGAGCTATTCTTGCAATGGACCCAATTTCTTTTGTACTTGGTCTGTGATTCTGCAAGTGATGGAAAAATCTGTGTGTTGGGAGGTCCTTTTTTATTTACTTATTTTTCAGCCCTTAAAGACTGACAATTTGTACCACTGAGCAGCTATGGTAACAAAAGTTGTTCTTTTCTCTTTGCAAAACTGATAGGAGTTAACCACCAGTGAATAGTTTCACTCACCATGTTTATCGTAAACATGCAGCAGGGTTACTAGCTTGCTGGGCTTAGTTGAAATGGTCTTGGTTTCCCTTATACAGCTCCTTTCCAGGAATTATGCTGCGACCTGCTCCACCTGTCCCATCTTTGACGGGGAATAACACTTCTGCCCTTGAGTGCAGGCCAAGTGTGAATGAAATGATCAGTAAAAGTAATTACAGTATCAACAGGAGCTAAGCTTCTGCCAACACTGCTGTTCCCATCTCAATTTTCATTTAAACCAAAACACTTTCTAAAATGTCTAGGGATGAGGCTTAAGCATCTGATATTCAGATTAGATATATCTTTTTGCTGGGGTGGTCCCCACTGGCCGTGTATTTAAATATATATCCAGGTGGAAGGAGATGCAGCTTTGGATAGAATAATTGCTCCTGCTGTGCTGTGGAAGTTATGATGATGCACTTATGGGAATCACAGCCATAGCAGCTCAGCAGTGTTTGAATGGACAAGGAGAGAAAGAAATAAAACAGCTGTTGATCTTTGAGCCAAACAAATAAAAACCACTAAGATTTTGCTGCTGCAGCTTCCTGACACAGGTCCTGCACCTGAGAATCTGTGATACTTCGGTCCAGCCTATGCAAGAGGGAACTGGGTCTTAATCTCAACTCAGCTTTGCCATGTTACACGAGAGGAAGAGGCAGTTCTGATACAGAGGATTGCTGCCTTCTCCCCTCTCTATGGGGCACTTAAATGTGGGACAAAAATCCTTTCCGACAGGTAGATTTGCACATCTGCGTCTCTGAACACTGCAACAACCCTTATTGTTTCTTATTAATATATTTTCATCTGCTTAGCTAGGTTTGTTGACTAGAGCTTCACTGTGATTTAGGACAGTCAACAAACCAGAATTCTCCTTGTACGCGAGCCGAAGACCTCTACCACATATTCCTTAGCAAACAGGCAATTCCACCAGTCTATACACTTTCTTACATTTTAATGAAAAATTACTATTTTGTTTGTCTACTGCATGTTCACTTCACTATCCTAAAAGGTTGCACCTGAGGCTTAGAGATGAAGCAGGGCACAAAGAGCAGCCAAAGGCAGCAGAGTGCAGCCGTGGCAGCCATGGCTCCTCACTCCCAGCAGGGTGAATGCCAAGACCATCCTACAGAAACTCCCCATGTCCAAAACATGTGTTTTACATTTGTGCAGTGGTAAATAAGCATGTATGTGAATGGAACTTCAAGTGCTCTGAAGCATTAACAGACTGGGGAGCTGGTACCTGTTATTGAGGAGCTCAGGGCTCCCAGGGACCTCCTGGCATCAGTTTTGACCCTTCATGTCCCATTTGAGGTAAATAGGACACCACCCTGACAGTTCAAATAACTCCAAACTCGGGATGAGCTGAGCTCCATAGGCACAGTTATGCAGAAAGGGCTGGGACAACCTCTCTGCTCAGGCTCCACACCAGAAGTATGACTACTTGGGCTTCAGCCTGTCACTGGGGGGCAAGGGGCATGGACTGGGGACCTCCAGTCAATGTGCCCAGGGCTGTTCTGGCCCTGAGGCTGGCTGGCATGGGATGGCCTGTGTCCATGCTATTAAGCTGTGCCTCCTCCCCAAGACAATTTAAAAGGATGAATGATTGATTTCTAGAGCCTGGAAACATTCTTCAGTACTATTTAATTTATTAGTATGGACAGAGTTAATGTGAACTAACAATCAAGTGCAGACAAGGAACTGCAGTCCAGCTGTGGAGGAGGAGCATCATCAGCCACCCACAGCCAGGAGGCAAGGGTAGGGGGATCAGAAGTATTGCTCCAATTTACAACAATACAGCTGGTTTGCTGTGTTTGCTGTTCTCTATACCAGAAAATTTAGCTTTTATCTCCTTTTGGACTCAATGGCTGTGAGTGGAGAAATATTGCCACATCTGAGCACTCAGCCATGTCATAAGGTTTCAGGATTCCTTTCATAGGATAGAGATTGAGCCTACATACTTTAAGTAGATGTTTACACCCAGCCACCCATACCTCCAAGCGCTAGATTATTGCTGCACAGATTCTGGAATAAATCTATGTGAAATCAGAGAGCCAGATTTTCCATTTTGTAACTAAGTTTTTTAAAAAATGTGGAAAACCCACTTATCTCTGGTCATATGCATGCAAATCTTATATATCTTTTAACTAACAGAAGGGAGAATTCGTGATGATGGAGTGCAGTTTGCCAACTTTTGATGACAACGCCATCAAACCCTAGTTATAGCTCCTTCCATTAGGATAACATTTTTCAGCAGCCCCAGTGGAGTTCTCTGGCCTTTCCAGTGGAGCTAACACCCTTATTTTTCTTTTATTTGTGCTAGTCTGTTCCTTCGACTCTTCTTATCATGCACATATACCATTTTCTGGCCTGATTCTCCCCTGCAGTACTTAGCTGGAAGCTCCTCCATCCTAAATCATCGCCTGTAGGCAAGGATGAAGAATTAATTTTGGCTGAGACTGGGAGGAAAGTTTTGCTATCTATCTCATTCCTTCCAGGGTCTTTTTGTCTGTGGTTTGCTCTGTTTCTTATCTTATCCCCTGCATTGCTTTGTCCATGCATCCCCAGGATCCCTTTTTCCTGTCAATGCTTGAATGTCCTGTCCCACTCTTTGCTTTTCTATTTCCTGTGTTTACTAGTCCTCATGTAGCCTTATAGCTTAGAGAAATTGATGTAAAATTCTTTTCTCATTGCATGTGGCTTATTTTCTTTCTATGACTGCTGCATTTTCTACCTCTTATCTGTATTTGTATGTAAATAAAATTTCAAATTCCCTTTATTTAAAAGAGGGGCAGCTAGCACAAATGACCAGCAGAGCTATTGAAAAGCCACCACAGGACATACATCTATATGAAAGAATACACTGCTTTTTGATACCGGTAGTTGCAAGGTCATTAATGGCAGGAATAGGAGACAAACAGTGTTAATAATAGGCTAGCAGGAAACTGATGGGACTTCATGCTTCCCATGAAAGCTTTTAGGACTTTTTGCAAATCCTTCCCTAACAGGAAATGGATGAGAGGACTGGGAGGTTTCCTCCACTCTGGGTAGTTCTTTGGTACACCATAGCCAAGGCAGGATGCCGTAAGGATCAGTGTTTTCTAACCCGGCCTATGAATACGTTATACATTGACCATGGAAACAACAGAGCCACCTTTGTCTGCCCTCTCCTACCTGCAGACCTCCAAACTCAGAGAGGATTTAGATTACATCTTTCAGAGTAATTGCAGAGATCCTCACTCAATGGGGAAAACAGACAGATTATAAGAGATGGAAGAAGGCAACAGAGAAAGTTACAATATGTTTCCTTTGACCCTTTCCATATTAAGTCTTAGTATTCACAGGACTCATTCACTTGGATGGAGATGGGTGAGGTGGCTCATTCCTGGGTGACTCTGACCCAGAATTCGGCTCAATGACATAACTGGTTTAAAAACTTGGGAACAGAATTTTCTCCAACAGCAGTTCAATTAAGAATGTCAAGTACTTGGGATCTGGCTTCCATTTCTGCTATTTACAAGTTTAATTTAGGTTGTGTTAGACCTCTATGAACTTCCAAAAAAGCAATTGTGATCAGCTGTTCACCAACCAGCTGATCAAGAATGGCTTGATTAATTAGTGAAGAAGAGTAATTAGCTTGTCAACATTTAAACCCCAGAAGTCTGTAGCAAAAGGGTACATCGAAGGATTCCTATCACCGTATTTATTGACCTTTAAACCCTTCAGCTCTTCTGTCATTGATGTTTAATCGAGTCATTTAGGCTGTCAGGCTAATAATTAAGATAATGAAGCAGACTAGGACCTTGCTTTACTACTTTGTTATTCTAACACTAATTTTAGAATGCTAAAAATAGGTTCACTAAAAATAAGACATTGTGGGTGGGTTTTTCTCCTAAAACAATTGAGCTTCTGTTACTTCCCTCCCAAAACTATTAAGACATTATTAGATTTCAAAGAGGTTGTTTTGTAGGAAATGTTAATTATCATTTTTATAGTGAAGAAAGACTAGATTTGTTACTTGTTTACAAATACATTTCTAAACACACAGAGAAAATCACACTTAGGGCAGAGTAAGTGCATCAGGAAGGTGAGTCAATTCTTTTTTGGAAGGGCAACATCTTTAAATATCAAAGTCATTGCAGCAGAAGAGTTTGCTGCTAAAATGTTTTAATATTATGCTGATTGAATGGGGTGCTTGTAAGGACAATTCAGGTTCTTCGGATATTCACCTGAGCAAGTTTTTTTAACCTTTTATTGCTCAAATTTATTTTTAAGCATGATTATGTTTACTAAATTTCAGCGTGCACACGCTTCGGCTTCAGATAATGTTGATAAAGCTGCAATTTATTTATCCTTAGGTTATTGGCATATTCACTTAACCTTAAAATCATTTTAATATATTTGTTTTTTGTATGGCTAACCATACGCACAGATGAAATCAGTGTGTGACTCTGCACGAAAAAGCATGCTACTAGAGTCAAATTCTGAGGAGAAATAGAAAGCATCTAAGTATGCTTTTAAAAATATTTGCTTGACATATTTTTAGCAAATCACTTTCTGTGAAACCTTCCTCTATTTTGGTTATATTTGCAGATTTTTTTTCACACAAAAGCCCAATCTCTTCTGATACTCCTTCATGCCCAGAATGCTAAATCTATCTCTGAATTTATGCTTTTCTTTTTAAATAGAAGAATTTTTTTCTCCAATCCAGATAATAACCTAGATAATAATATCTATAGGTGTATATAGCTACATAGATATCTAGGTATATCTATCTATCTATCTATCTATCTATCTATCTATCTATCTCTAGATAATATTTAGGTAATAATCCGGTAATGTACCCTTAATACCAGAAAAGAGTTCTACGAGATTGCAGGCAATGAAGAACATTGAGAGATATGGTTTTTAGGAAAATGTATCAGAGACTATTTTGTGTATCAGAAAACTGTGTTCCAATGAGATTTTACTTAAGGGGAATAACAGAAAATAAATTCTTTACACTTTGGATACTTTTTCCCCCCAAGTTTTATCTCTTCTTCGTGTTAAAATCCTGGGCTACACCACAGCAGTTTGACCTGCCAGCTTAGCAGCTGTAAAGACAACTGGCTATTTTATTGGCTGTCAGGTCAGCTATTACTAATTTTACTTTTTCCTCCTGTTGAGAAAAATAGTTTCCTGAGTTCCCATCTCTTCAGAAGGAATAAATTCTCTGAAATGGAAGCTGTGACGGCAGCCTTAGAGGTCCTAGAGCCTGACAAATTTCCCAGATTATCATTTTGGCGCTATTGTACTAGATAGGGGGAATAATGCTACCGTTACTCAGAGTCGGTTGAAATCCCTCTGCCTCCCAGGCCCTTCCTGACTTGTGATTTAATGCAGTGTGCTATGCCTAACAAAAAACTTCTTCAGACTGAAATTCAATCAGTTTTATTTGCCTGGTAACCCCTGTGCACACATCAAGACACAAAACTAGCAACAGCAGCGTCTTTGAGGCTGGATCCATTATTTTCTGCGCTTTCATACAGTGCTTAAACCTGATGGCAGCTTCAGCATTAAATAATTCAGAGCACTTCTATGATACTGCATGGTGGCGTCCTGTACCATCTTCTGGGTCACATCTTTCTCCTTGGGGATCCCTGGCTTTGAATGAGATGAGGTTTTGCTTTTAGTGAAAAGTTCTCTCTGGAATTTCTTCACTATTACTGCAGACCACGCAGGCTGTCAAAAGCTTCATTCAGTAAGAAGATTTTTATCTGACCAAGCTAACTCATGCTGACCTCTCCCCAAAGGCCATCCTTATGAAGGTACAGTTCCCTGCATCACTGTTATCTTCTGACACATCAATTCCCATACTTCCCTTCAATGTCACCAGCTTGTGAAGCTGGTAGGCAGCACGGAGCACCAGCCTTGTGGGACATTTTTCTATTTTTAGTCCACAGAATCCTTTTGTTAAACATCCGCGAGTTCCCCAAGTTGCTGTTTTAGGGAACAAGGGGGTTCTGAGCTAGAGATGAGGGGATATTGGAGATAACCACAACTCCCAGGTACACTGACTCACCCTGTGCTGATCAGGACTGCTTACTGAACTTCGTGCTGTAAAATGAGATGTCATTTTGGTGCCCTGTTTTATGGCTACTGGTAAAAAGCACGTGAGAGCACACATGCCTGGGAAAGCAATGTCTGCATGTCAATGTGCCTGCCGTCAATGGATAGCTCACTTACGCATGGCTCTGATGGAATATATAATAGAGTATTATTCCCAGTACTTCCCATACAGAGAAAAGATCTTTTGTGTCATCAAGTGTACCACATATAGATCACAGAACTGCTGTAGACAGTGGACTTGGGGATTGCTATTTCAAAATAAGATATACTCCTACAGAAATACATATCCATTATTAAGCCAAGAGGATAGTTTTATTCCCATAATTTGCAAGTGTTCTGGTATTTCACAAATGATAAATTTTGCAGGTTTTAAGAATCTTGCTTCTGCAGGAATGTTACATTAAGTCCACGTTTCATCTGCATCCCCAAATTATTTCTCTGATAAGCATTCTCTCCACTCACTAATTATAACTCTGAATTTGTCCTTGTCAGATACGTGGTAGCATCTACGTTCTCATTGAAACAGATGCTGACTTGATTTTGTTTTTTTCTTCTCTTAGAGGTTATGTTATCAGGGAATTCACTACTTCCATTAAAAACTTGCAGGCTTTCCCAGCTAGCTTTGGGCTAATCAGCACCTCATTAGACTAAGCTTACACAGGAGCCTGGTCTCTGATCTCCATGCAGCTGACAGCTGGTTGTACCACTGGTTACAAGGGAAGGAGGATTGTGTTTGCAGCCCTGCTGTTCTGACCCCAAAGCACACAGTTAAGGACATATTCCCTGCCTGTATATTGCATATATGCATAAACACAGCCTCACACAAATAGAGGTACAGGAGGTAGAGATTACCTACACTGAGTAGTGCTCCTTTGCATCCTTGCTTGCACACTGAGTGTGTGGTGCCTCCAGGTGCTCCCTGACCCTGTGGCTGCCAGCTCCCTGTTGTGAGAACCTCCACCCACCAGCACACACCTCCTGTGACAGCTCATCTGAGCCTACACCTCTGTGCCCTTACACCAGGTCTTTGCTCCCAGACACAGAATATTACTTCAGTTCTGTGGTGCAGGCAGGGAACCCAGCCCTCCTGTTTGCTGGATTGACCATGCAGATGTCCAGCTATCTCCGCCACCCTCAGGATATCAATCCCACACTGGATTCCTAGTGTAACAACAGGTTTTGTGCCTGAATAAAAGCTGTTTGGTTTTGTCTCTTGCTGACAGTTACCTGCTGCAAGATGGCATATCCCTCATCTGAAGAAGGGCTCACCTGACCTCCATAAATCCCAGAAATGTCTTTCCTCCTCTTCCCAAATAGCTGATGACATGTTCTTGGGCAAGACCAGACTCTGCTCATCTCTTGCCAGGCCCCTTGGCTCCACTAGAAAGAAGCAATTGAAGCCTTGTCTTATGAGCTGCAGAGGGGATGGGGAGCTAGCATTGTACTGTCTTCAGAGTCCTGCATAGGCACTCTAACGTATAGAAGCAAACTAGCTGCAAGGTCTCTCAAAAATTAGTCTTTTTCCCATGTTCCCCCTTCCCTTTGTTACAAAGAGAGACGGTAAAACAAATGTTACTACTAGAAACCTGCTGCAGACTTGCTGCATGACTTTTCTACTCTTAGGCAATGTCTTGACTACCCTATAAAAGCATCTCCCTGGCACTAGGTTTAGGCACCTGCATCCTGCCCTAGATGGCAGTAGTAGGACAAAGAGAGACACGGAGCATTTGTCTTCAGTGTGTGTCCTGCCTTGGAAATGACACTGCAGCAATGCTTAAGCCTGTATTTAACAATGCACATGGAAATGAAAACTTACTTAGATTGCACTGTCAGAATGCTTGTAGGCACACCAAGATGAAAAACCTCACTATTTCTACTCAGTCAGTCAGAGTTAATTTCTCAGGTATATTAAGATTCCTTTTGCTTGTTACATTCTATAGAACATAATTATATGAGCTCCTCATTAGTGGATAGATTTCAATGTCTGATGCTGCACCACTCTGGGCTTACTACAGAAGGCTTAAACTGCTTGCACGCTGGGTTGCAAATAGCACATGCTGGTACACTGGTGACTTGGGTTAGTGCTGGTTCAGCACTGCTCTGAATAACACTGCAGACACTCATCCAGCCTCCTGTATTTGCATTCCTGGATATTTCAGGAACACATCTGAGTTACATTCTTCACCGCAGCTGTATTGACTCTGAAAGAGAAATGATGGCCTTAAAAAAAAACCCATGTCTCTAACTCAGTGAAGGGATTTCCAAATTCTGAACTGAGCTTCTTTAACGTCAGAGATATTATAGATTCTCTTCAGCTATTCAAAAGTTATTCCTTTTGTTTATAAAACACCTTTATTGGACTCTAGGTACCTCAGAAATATTTTACCATGAAAAACAGTTCAAGTGACTAAGAACTTTGAAGGAAGCCAGTCTTTGCCACAGATGTCTTTAATCTGAGAAATACCTATGCTTTTATTTACACATCTATTTTACATATATGTGGGTATGTCTGTGCATACACACATGAAGATATTTATTTTAGAAGGGTTTTAAATATATTCATCATTTTTCTTTCAATATGGATTCTTTTCTTGCATTTGCACTCATCTTACTTAAAAAATTTATAAATGAAATGATAACAAAATCTACAACACATAGTTTTTAATCTTACACATTTTTAAAATAGCTGCTTTTCCCTTTGTAGGAATGCAGTGGCATCCTGCCATCGCCTATGAGCACAACTGCCTGACTGTGGGATTTGCTAAGCAGGCAAAGCTGAAACACGGTCTAAATAACTATAAGATTTAGTGAGTTTGACTTGAATGCATGATAATATAAACACAGTGTATATGCAGCTGACGTGTCATAGGGGATAAAGGCTTTCCTAGCTACTACAGTAGCAGCACTGCATTTGCCTGACAACAGCATGATGACTGCATTTTTGGATGTTTGAGTAAAGAAAGGGTTTGTATGTGCAGGGAGAGCTTGGTTTTCTCTGGAATAGCTGGACATCCTGTAGGTGCTGAGCTCAGCTTGCATAAGATTTTTCTCAGAAGGCAAGCTTGGAGTTGGCTTTATGTCCACAAGTCGGTATTTATTCTCTGTGCCAAATCCTTCATGCTCCTGTGTACCAAATTGATCGCTGGTTTATTATTGTAAAAACAATAATTTGAGTCCATGTTTCAGCTAGCAGTTTGTTTTTTTCTTCCTCTTTTTTTCCCCTCCTGCTTGTAGTTTGCCAGTGTTTGCCTCTGTGAAGTGACTTACTGCATACACATATCCCTGGACATATGCCAAACTGGTTAATGATACCCTTCCTACCTCAAGTGATTCACCCTTTGCTTCCAAAATGGGAAGCCTTTTCTCTTTTCCTCTCCTAAGGACTCTCATGTAGTGCTGCTGAAGAAAAACTATCTGCTATATTTAAATGGCATGTGCGGCTGTATTTCATTGGTGTTTGAACAGCCTTTTCAGGACTGCTCCAGATGAAAGCACACAGTGTGCATTCCTGCTGGTATTGGCCAGAAATGCCACAGAAAAACTTTATTTCAAAGTGGATGCAGATATTGCTCCCTAAGTGAGTTCCTGGGGCTGCCATCCAAACGATCTTGGTGCTTCTTGTCTTCTTCAGCCTGTTACTGGAAAACAAAGCCCAGTTGCAGTGTCCTAGAACAGATCAACTTCCAGAGCAGCCTTGATTCTCCAACAGACAGCTCTCAGCCCAGGGCCATGACACTGCCTTGCAGGACCTTAGAAGATATCTGTCTTTGAGAGAGGACTTTTTGAAGCCCTGTTGCCACTTGCTAGTTCCCACCAACTGGACATACAAATATAAGCTGCTGAGATTTTCCAAAGTAAGCAGGATTCTTTAAAGATGATGTCTGAGGGTCACAAGATTTTTCAGATGAAAATTTCTGGTGAGCAGATATTGTGGCAGCAAAGTTTTTTAAAATCTGCTAATCTCAACAATAGTCTCTCATGAATAAGAATAGGCACTTCATTAAGTGGAACCATGGTGGCATGACTTCCAGCTGTGATTTAGCTAGAAATGTTTCAAAAGTGTCTTGTTACTAATATCTAAACACTGTGCAGGGATTATAAAAATGCACGGAGAGCCACTCAGAAGGACAGAAGATCAATTCAGAGATGAGAAGTCATACCATATTTCATCAAATATAATTCTATTCATTTATTCAGTTGTAGCCTGTTGCCAGCCATTGTAGGAAGCAACAAATGTGTTATTCAGAAGACACGAGGCTCCTCCTGGAATAAGAGAATAGCCCTGGCTCAAATCCCACTCAAAATTTCTGGGCTCACCAAACAGCTTCCCAAGGGCCCTCAGAAGATGACGGCTCCACGCGTGAAAGTGCAGAGGTTATGCACTGAAGGGAGACCCTTCACTGGGGAAATGGTGCTTGGCTTAGGAATGCACACCCTATCATGTCTGGGGCCACATGCTGGCATCCCTTAGAAGGAACATCCCTGCAGACAAGTGCCCCATTATCGCACTACTTCCCCCAGGCTGAACAGTTTCACAGGCTTAGTGTGATTACATTTGACCTGCCTTCAAGTCCTTGAAAAGTGCAACTTCCTCCTGTTCTGCTAATTCCCTGCCTGACCTAGCCATGATAACCCTTTGGTGCACACAGAGAGGTCACAGCTCTGCCACAGTCCTCGTACCTCTTTCCTTCACAAGCTGTGTTCAGCGCTTCTTGCTCGAGGACTACCACAGCTCCCCTGGGCAACATCCACCACAACGCAGACCTTTTCTGCTCTCATTCTTCCATCTCTTCTTCTCATCTCTCCACCAGTTCTGCATTTCTGTCCCAGAATCAGTGTTGCAGAAGCACCAGTGCTTCTCATTCTGCCTTTCCCTGAGCAGCAGGCCACTGCAGTGCTAGCAGGCTTCTACTGCTGAGTACTTCCAAAACATCATGTAGGATCCTGTCTGTCTGACCTGGTTCATCTAATGTTTTCCTGCAGGTTTTGGAAGGAAGCAAAGAGAAATCAGTCTCTGTGACTGTACAAGACCTTTTTGCTCTGTCACCAATGGTAAAAAAATTGATTGATCAATAAGCTACAAACTTGAACAAGTGTTGAACCAAAACCATGTGCTTGTAATGTGCTCTGAAGTTCAGGAGCACTCAGGAGAAGGCAGAAGAGCAACAGGAGAACCACAGGGCTGAGAACTCTCCCTGGAAAATGGGATGTATTGCCTTCTAAGTGGACGTATCATAGGACAGTCAACAAAAAGCTCTCAGAAAGATCTCCCTCACTACACTGCAGCATCGGATCAAAAGAAGCATCTTATCAGATCTCTTTGAACATCCTGAGAAGGCATGGCCAGTGAAGCAAGCACATGGGACTGCTGGGTCACACCAATGAAACATGTTTGTTAAATGTCTCTTTCCTCAAATCCCGAAAAGATAACCCAGCATATATGCAAAATTCATATAAAGATCAAAAGTAATTTAACTCAGGCTTGGTGTAATCTATTACAAAAAAAAAGAGCTGTAAAAAGTAAATTTAAGCTCAAACTTCAAAACATACAGAATGAAAACTGGACACTGGGGGGACAAAGACCTTACTTTCTTTGTAGTAGCCTAGCTTTTCAATATGTTTGCTCAGAGGTCTTCACATTAAAGGAGGGCTGATACTCTCGCTAATTCTTTCAATCTTATCACGGATTTTTAAGCACTTTAAAAAGTCAAATGATAGCACATTTCCATTGCAAGTCTTCAAGTTCCATTTTTAAAAGATGTTTATAAACTTCATAGCAAATTAAAATCTCACATTGTTTGCGTGTTTAACTCATTCACTTTTGGCTGTAGTGGGTTAAAACAGAATATAGTAAGCATATGCTTGTCTAAGAGCAGTGCAGAAATAGCTGCTTTTATCATGAAGGACACTGGGTGTAACTACAGAGGTCAAACACCACCCTCCATTCTGGAGATGAATCAAGAAATAAAAAGGTTTAGATCCCCTTTATTGCAATATTTTTTCTTATTTAATCTAGCAATGGAAGTAATTTCATGGGCTCTAAGCCTTGCCTCTTTGCTTGAATGAAAACAACACGGTAGTCATTAACCATGGACATAAATCTGGGTAGTCTTCCCAAAGAAATCAGCCAGCTGACCAGGGAAGAATGATCAGGCACTTATGTCTCTTCACTGCTAAGTAAAAACCTAATAAGTACAAAGAATAAGCAGATAAGCTTTGTCAATGTATTCACTCCTGGTTTAATGGCTCTCACTCAGAAGTAAAAAGGAGTCCTTCTTGTTATAATGACAAATATCACTGGCATCAGAGTGAACAGCACCAGCAGAACTGAGTGATTTTGAAAATCCCACTGACTGTATTTTCAAATCAGAAGCAGCTTCACTGGCGAGTTGTGCACTGTCATGTAACATAATAGGCACAATTTTTTTTTGTGCTCAGACTACAGGATAAGAAAGAGAAAAGGGAAGATTATTTGCTTTTTGGGATGCTGAAGAACATTTGCCATGCAAGGTGGAGTGCATTGCGCTCCACTTCCTCCCCTGCTAAAGCAACATTTACTATTTTGTCCTGTTTTTTCCTATTTCCTGTTTACATCATTACCAAAGCAAAGTTGTTTTTTTTTAGTCACCGTAGCGTCTTTACCCCAGACAGACACAGAGCTGAATAACCCCCTGAACCCACTGCCAAGCCCACTCTGTGGATGAGCTGGCAGAGGATGCTGTTGGAGGCAAGCAGCCAGGACCCCCTTCCGAGACACTACACATCGACCTCACACTGCCTGTGTGCCCTTGATCACCTTGGGCCATGGCCTCCCACCCGGATGGTGGCTTTTGGCTTCCAGCAAAACAGGTTAGTGTTAAAGAAGCCTTTTGGTAGCTTGATCCCATCCACGGGCTGGATCCATCTAGGTCTCATCACCCACCAGAGACTGTTTATTTTTTCACATCTGTCACTAGCTCCCTGGCAAAAGCTGTAAATATTGCCTTTTATCCTGCTAAAAACTCAGAAGAAATGTGCAAGTTGTCTTAGTACCTTCAAGTTTAAACTCCTTTGAGAGAAAAACAAACCATGTTTTGCATCCAATTGCTAAGAGTTTTCTCCAGTGTGTGCGAAGGCCTATTTTGCAGAAATCTGAATTGGAAAAGGTCCATGGCCCATAGGCCTACTGATGTAGGGTACTCATACCCTCTGACTGGCACAGAGCAGCAGCAGGGATGTTTATTAACCTCTCCAAGAATGGAAATTTCTGCATCTATACTATATTCAAAACACTTATAATGGGACCACTGAAAAAACAGGTAAAGGATTTGTGTTAAGCTACCGGCAGCACAAGAGACCAGGAGAAAATGGAACAGATAATATCCACTGAGGGATCAAAGGGCTGTGTGGGGAAACTTTGTGCTGATCAGGTGTGAGGCCAGGACTGCAAAGTGCAGAGCTCAGCCTGATGCTCATTTCAAGAAAAGTTACTAGAAAAAGAAATAAAATCAAAGTATAGCAAAAAATGAGTGGGAACTTTGGGGACTCCTTTTGAAGGTTCGCCACAATTTTGGGATAGCCGGGGCACAAGCACAGTTTGCAGGAAAAGGCTTCTTTTCTTCTTTTGCAGAGTTTTTCTTTCTTACTCTGAATTTGTGTAGCAACGGCTTAGCAAAGTGCGTTTTGGAATTGAGAGAACATGCTTGTTCGTTTACTCAGACACTCGTTCAAAATAGCATATCCTTCCAGTCCTGGAATAAAATGGTCAAGAAATAATAAAGGCATAGAAATATGCATCATCACAATAGTATTTTGCTTTTTTATCCAGTTTCAATGTTTTTCACAGTTTCTCTTGCATGGATTTTCTGCACAGATTTCCTCTCCTCTTTGTTTCTGCAAAGTGGCCTTTCAGCAGAATCCCCTTTGCTTTGCAGTGACCATCGGCCCACAACACAGAGAAAAGGTGGACTGGGCAGGGAAGCTGCAGGGAGCCTGGGCAAGTGCAGCAGTCCCATGAATAGTGCATGCACCTCCACAGTCTTTTCCCCTTCCACACCTCCACTGCATCAGTCACAACTGCTCCCCTGTGCTTTGGAGATGTCCCTTTTCTCAAAGCACCTATGTCCTATCATTTAACAAGAGGTGAATAGAAACAGTGATTTGGTGTTGACTTAGCCCCAGCTGCTCACCTTTGGAGCTGGACTGTGGATGCGAGTCTCTGCGAGTAAGCACTAGGCTATGGAAAACCTGTTTGGATATTGCAATTGTAAAAGCTTATATGTCAATGCAAGTGATTGTACATGCTTACAAATACTAATTTGTGCTAGTAGGTAAATAGAGATGTCAGCGGTCAGGGAATAAACAGGTTTACACATCCTGTGTGGAAATCCAGGGCTGTGCAATTCTTCCATTGTTTGCTATTTACATTATAAAAATCAAATTGACTGTTAAGATGCCAGAGGTTAAAAATATTCTGCAAACTTAGCTGAAAAAAACCCAACTGTCAAGAGTTCAGGTAGTTTCTATTTTCTTTTATGTGCTGTCAGTAATACATTCACACTTCAAGAGGCTCTTGTATAAATATTTGCTTGCAAATGCCAGAAGAATGGAAAACTGCGCAGTGACTCCTGACGCTTTGAATTGGGATCCAAGGCTAAACTGACCAACTGTTTTAAATGGAATGCCTTGGTAAATCCAAACAATCTCATTTACTCTTTATCATCCAAGTGTCTGTGGAAAAAGTGGTTACTTTGAATTTTGAATAAGCCCCTATATTTTCAAGTAACCTCTGCAATATTGTATCGTTAGACTGCTGCATCCTCAAATGTTGTAAATCAGAATAACTGCAGTGAACTTAAAGGAAAGAGATGTTGGTATAACTGAGCTGAAGATCTGGCCAGCCTAACCTGTGAGAATTATCTGTTTCATTTTTAAGCTGTTGGTAAATGAAGTTAAATCGTGTTGTAACAGCAATAATGTAACTGGTAATTGGCTTCTAAGCTTTAACAGATTCTTATTGTAATAGCTATAAGGAGGCAAATCAATGGCCTTCACTGATGACTTACAAATATGCTATGTAATATCTTCTTCCCTTTGCTGTGGATGTTCTGAGGTTCAGGGTTGGAAAAATTAACCTTGTCTTCCCTGTGGACTCCTGTCTGAAACCTCAACTGTCTGGAGATCAAAGAAGGTCCCTTGTCTGTTGTCATTTTGAGTGACAGATCAGCAATATGCAATTCAGTAGCAACCCCTGCTATGAAAATTATAATACCTCCTCCTTAGTTAGAGCAGTAAAGCCAAAGTGATGGTCTAACACAACTTAATTTCATCCTTCAGAAAGAAGTCATTCTTGAGCTTGCTGTAGCTTCAGAGATCTTTTGTTGGCGACTGTTTCTTAATTAACCATTTCACTGCCCAAACCTGTGCTTCCTTTGTCTTTTATCACTATACTGCATTTTTTATTTTTTAATTTTCTTCTTTTTCCCCCTTCTTCTGATAGTTAGGAATTTTTAATTAAACAATTCAGAGGGAAACCTACATATGGAGGCCATCAGGAAGCAGTGAATATTTGTGGCAGCAGGGTCAGGAAACCCAAATTTCTGTAAAATCTGCCAACAATGTCAGTGAAATTCTTCCTGAATATCTGTGTGTGTGTGTCACAGAGATCTTCTTGTGTTCACAAAACCCCATTTTAGATGCTGCAAGAGCAACCTGCTTTGTTAAAGTTCATCACTGGTGAACTGGCGTAGGTGAGAAGCACAACTGAGCTTCAGGGCTGTATCTGGGAGGTGACTTTACAAGGCATTTGGGGGAGGCCACATTTCCACTGGGAAAAAAGGAAGTGCACTACCTCCCTTTTGAAAGTGTGGTCATCACTTTTCCTGCAGTTAAATTTCTCCTACATGCTCAGTTTTAGACATGCTTAATCCTGAGTGTACTGGAGGTGTGAACAACTTGATACATACTTGGAATATTTCTAGCATGTGGTCACATGCCATGCAACATTTGTGATCCCAACACCTATGCAGCTGGGCTTTGTAGCTAGAAAATGAAGGATGGCCATGTGGGTTCAACTGATTTGCTCTGCAGTAAGGACCAGTACCAGCTGCTTCAAAGGATGATGCACAGATCCTTGCAACAAGGCTTTATAGCATAGTTTGCTCCTAAGGCAGTTTACCTCTCAACTGTGCTTGTTCAAGATGGCTCATGGAATGGCATGCAATTCTGAAGCTCTTGCTACTTAATTAAAAAGTATTTTTGTGCTATTGAAGTTTTGTAGAAATATACTGCTTGTGTAAATGTCCAATGCTTTCTTCTTTGTGGTTTTAATCTTGTTAATTTTGGGCACCAGGTTAACTTCAGTAACAGGCTCTCAGTTTTCCTAGCACTTTCAGGCAAAAGAAGTTCTGACTTTTTGTCTGTCTGGAGATGAGAATGCTCTTTCCAACTCTTGCTTTTGCAGGAAGATCAGAGCATCACTTGAGTTAAAGCCAACTATTCATAAGACATGGCTACCTCTAATCACACCAGCTGTACCACCCAGTTCATCATTTCACAAGTGCTCTTCTAAACTCATGAGGGACAAGAAAGAAGCAGCCAGGGTCAGAAAAAAGAGGGATTTAATTTCAAAAGAGTATCCTTTGCCTCACCTTGCAGGAAGAAGAGAGGGATCCAGAGAAATATTTATGGAACATCAGTTAATGAGTGAACAACAGCTCATTAATGAGGAACATCAGTTAATGAGTGATTCCTTCCCTGCTTTTAAATTATTGTTTCTTTTTATTTACTTCCTTACTTTGGCCAATTTTTCTATTAGTCTTGCCAATAGCCTGTATGGTCCTTGACCCAAAATGTGAAAACATTATTTCTATTTAGTTTGAATGGTAGATCCCCATTCTCTGATTGCTCGTACAGTTGCCTTCACCCAGAAGGACCCAACACACTGAGTTATCTGATGTCTATTTTGTCACTACTACACATTTGTGTTACTGTGGCCTTAGACACCTGCCTTGGTCCTAAGGTTAATGATCTTAGGTTGGGTGCTAAGTCCAGTAGTGAGACAGTTCTACTTTGCGCTAATGCACTGTACAGCAAGTAAATCATTTTAAGGCCATCTAGCATTGCTAAAGTAGCACAGGAAGGTCAGTCTCAGGCTATCTGTGAACTTTGGCATAAAGCATTTGCTGCTTTTCTCCCTCAAACTAAAAGGCTAGCCAAGGCTGAAGCAGAGGCACTTCTGCTGTCTTCTATCACCAGTTCTGATAAATTCACACTGTTCCTTTAGCACTGCAAACTGTCCACATGAACCCTGTCTTTCACCAGCCTTGAAGATTCCAGCTACCAATGCCTGCAGTTGCTGGGAGGAGGACTGGAGGACTGGAGGACACAGAGCTGTGGCACTTTCTTGGTCTCAAAGGGAAGTCTCTTCACATTTGCTCAATCAAGCCATGTACACTCTGTATCATGATGACATGTTGTGTCAGCTGGATAATAAAGTGCTACCATCAAACAGGAGGCAGTGCAATAAGATACTTTCCACTGTTCCTAACTGCCCTGTCTGATTCTGCAGGTAGAAACATGCACTGTTTGGGATGCTGGCCTGTAAAATCTATGAGCTGCTGCCTATCTGAAAGCAAGCGGAAATGATAAAACCGTGTGTGTTATGAAATCAATCCATTGGTTTTCTTTACTGATAGCATTTCCTCCCAAAATCTTTCCATAGGCACAAATTCCTGTGACATTTCCAGACTCCTGCACCTAAGACACCTGGATATTCATTTTCATCTGATGAGAACAAGAGATTGTTTCATGTCACAACATTGGATTTGCTCAATTTGCCCAACTGAATTAATGTCAGGATTTTGTTTATGTTGAAAGTTCAGGATGCTTATTAACTTCAGGGAGAAAACACAAAAGCCCTATTATATACCTGTACTGTATTAAAAATAACAATCTTTGATGTGCTAAGTATGCAACTTTTTGAAGTTTCAAATAGTATAGTAGGTGAAGCGTGGAGCAGAGAGCCTTTACTCTGTTCCCTGAGTCTATTGACCTGTGATCTCATGCAATAAGCAACTAATAAAAGCAAAGTTTAGATACTGGAACAGATTTCCTTATAAAATTAGACTTTTCCCCCCTCTAGTATCACAGGTCAGGGTATGTTTGTAATTGTTTTAGCAGCCTCAGAGTCTCAGCAGCTTCTGCACGCTTATTGAAATTAAATTACTTTCAAAGGGAATAGCAAGCTGTACAGTCAGAGAAAGTTTAAAACCCTTCACATTCATTAAAATGTATCTGAAGAATGATAAATCTTCCCTGCATGTCAGACAGCCATCTTTTCTGCTTTATTTTAAAAGCTACTTTTCAGAGATCTGAGAGTAAACAAGCATGCAAAGGCTTCTTTAACTGCACAATTTTTTTAGTTCCCTCCTCCTCTTTTAATAAAAGACTGTTTATGGCTTCATACACAGGACTGGAAAGAAAAGGATGTGAGTAAGAAAGATTAAAGGTATAAAATCCACAGGCTACATTTAAAAGTTACTTTAAGAAGCTTTATTCAATAAACAATATTAAAATAAATTCATTCCCCTTTTTTGTTAAAACCAAACTATTTGTAACTTCCCTTTTGGTTTCTCATTTGTATAATTTTATTACTTGGCATCAGCCTTTATCCAGACCTAATGAAGGTTTGGCAAAAACTAAGTGCAGTAATGGCATTTTCTGCATTAACGGAACATACAACTTTAGATGATATGTTTTAGAAACAATTTCACATTTAACTAGAAGACTAAACAACTTTACGCAGACACAGCATTAATTGATTTTAATTCCTTGGTGTTAAGTGGGATAGCTGCTTCTACTGTCAGATCTAGGGTACTGTTTTCATAAACACAGATTATTTAGAAAGAGAAGGAAAATCTTCAAGCATTGTGACTGTCACCATTCACTGACCTCACTAAGGCAGGAACAATTTACATCACCAGACTCCCACCGTTTCCTTTTCAACTTGCTTAACCATAAAACTATAAAGTACCAAGTCTATATTGTCCTCAGTGAAGGACTATATCATTAACGTGTTCTTAGCATATGGTATTAAGAATGCTACACTAATTTAGTTGAAAGGAGACATAAACCACATGTAATATATTTTGTAATTACGGCAAGTAACTTTGCTCATTCTCCGTGTTCAACCATTCAGGGCAAAGGGAACAATGTTGCTCTATATTCCCTTTGATATGTGTACTATGGAAGTCATCATCTGCTTTAATATTGATGGTCAGCTTCAGGTAGTCCTTTCACCTTCCCTTTCACTCACAGTTCCCACTGTGCTCTGACATCCACAGCCAATATAGAATCATAGAACCATAGATCTCATGCTGAGGCATCCTAAATCCACTCCTGATGCCGTCTGACCTTCTAACTATGATTTTCATGCAAAGCAAAGATGCCCTAAATGATCTGGGATTGTGCATTGTCCTGCCTTCCCTACAAACAAAAAGCCTTTGGTTGCAAATATCTGCGCCTTTTTGAAAGTCATCTTGTATCTACTCTGAAAATGTGTAGCTTCCTAATGATTTTCTGAGATGTTTAGAGCACCAAGTATCACCATTAGCATATTACAACACCTAACAAGGTTTTTTTTGAGAAAACATTCAGAGAGATAAAGCATTATCTGAGGACTTAATTTCAATTCCTTCTCTCACAGGTTTTCTGCATGACCTCAGGACATTGTGTTAGGATAAAATTTCCAAGAGGGATTTGGACATTAAGCCTAGATCTAGAAAAAGGCTTATGTGATTAAAATGGAACTTAGGGAGGTTTTAAGTACCTGTGACTGAGACTGCAATCCTGCCAATTCCTGCTCAACTACAGCTTAACCTTGGAGGCACCTAAGGAACATATGGGCCTGAATTTTTATTTTTGTTTTCTTAAAATGAGTAAGGTACTGCAAAAGACATGAAGACACCTATTCTGAAGCACATAAATGTCCTTTACCAGTATATATGTAAAATAAATGCCTAATTAAAGGGCCAATGGTTTGACTATAGGAACTGGGTTCCTGTTTTCTTCTAATTCTGAGCTTGCAAGTGATAATATTACTGGCTTTCAATTAAGAAGGTTGCAATATTCAGATAATCCCAGGCCTAATTCCCAATTATTTTAGTAGGAAGCTACAGCCCATACAATTCTGAGATTTGCTTCTTGGGTGCATAACCTGCTTCTGAAGATGTGACTCACATAATTTTGGCAATGTTACTTGCAGTATATGGACCTCAGTTACACATCTGCGAAAGGGGCTTGAAGATGCTACCCTGCTATCCAAGATTTTGCGCTAGGTAAGTACATTGAAAACAACATGCAGCTCCTAGGTACAATGGAAACCTGTAGCTGATTAGTTTGGGCTTAATTCTACCCAGTTAAAATTCATGTTACATTAAAAATAATTTTAAGTGCAGAATAGCCCCAGGAAGTATTAGGAATGAAAACTGCATAATGGTGAGTGCTGGAATTGCTATGAAACTACCACCTTAATATTCTGGCCTTTCTCTGAAATTTGGACATAAGTACTGCCTTTTTTCTTAAGCTATTACATCAAATTTGTCAAAAAAGTAGAGCAAACAAATGCCAGATATAAAAAAAATGAACGGACAAATGGCTCCTTGAAAGTCTTTTGACGTCTGACAGAGTAGTATATTTGTTGTGCTAACGTGATGGTTATTTGTGCAAAGTTATGTGCTGGTCACGGCAAATTATGTACACTGTAGTTTTTAGGGAATTATTACATTTTGAAAAATGTCTCACTGATGGTTTGCAGAATCCACACAAAGAATAGGAATCTAAATATTGCATGTATCTTCCTGATATAAAGAGATACAGACCTCTGGCACCAACGAGATCTTAAAACAAGCATACTTCTTTTCAATCTGGCACACTTAAAGTTGTTTTGTTTTGTTTTCTAGGCAGTTGTTTAACTAGGTAGAAAACTATTTCCATTATTTTATGCATTATTTATGGTTTAGTGGGAGATGTTCCTGCCCATTGCAGGGGGGTTGGAACTAGATGACCTTGGGGTCCTTTCCAACCCTAACTATTCTGTGATTCTATGATTATTTCCTCCCTGCTTATGTGTGCTTTGTCCAAATTAGTTTAAAGTAACTCTTAATGAGGAACCTTTGGGAACCAGTTTTCTTTTGGAAATTGTTTCACAGTCTCACTGGTATTTCTGCTTGGAACTTCCTCCTGTGACTGCTCTCAAAGATATAATTTGTTCAAATAATCACATTAATTTTTAATTACTGCAACGGTTCCTATCTAAGGCTTTTCATTGTAACAGGCAGCGCTTAATCCAGCGCTCTACTCTCTTCCTTTTGCCTTCTCTGCACCCACTCACAGATGCTAGCCATCTTATTCTCCATTTGACCCCTAGGGCTTCCTAGCCCCAGGTGACCACCAATACCAGAAAATACTGTGAGATCATCCTGAAGCTCAGTTCTGGCCAGGCAGGTGAGGAAGCTGGCAAACTTAACTGTTTCTGTGAGTTATTTGTACTGCAACTAAGAGAAGCTCTTCCTGACCATGCTGGCGTATGCATGGGGGCCACCTCCACCCAAGTCTTCTTACTGTTCTCATAACCAACTCTTTTCTGCAGAGCTCCTGCTCCATGAGCACCAAGGACAAAACAAGAAGCATCTTGACAATATATATTTTGCAGAGCAAGTCACTGAGACTGCATCACTGCTTTGCCAAGCCCTGTTTTATCTTATGTACTCTTGCCTGCTTCTTGCAAGCTTAAGTAGCTCCTGCTTGCAAGCTGTCCTGTTTAGTAACAGCCACTCTCAGCTGCTGTCCTGGCTCTGTGTGTGGAAGACTTCTTGGCTTGCTGTGAATACTGAGCTGGTTGTTTGGTTTACAGGGTTTTCCATATCTGAGCTCAGCTGTGTGGTTTGTTTAGTTCTTGGAGACTGGGGTTGGGCATTTGAACTTGCAGGTCTTGTGTGTCTGAAGCAAACCAGTTTGGTTTTACAAAAATATTCCATGACAGGGTCTTGAATAGTGATCGGTTCAGCAGCAATGACAGACAGCAGTATCTGCAGGAACTGGGTAATCAATGGAGACTCAAGTAACTGGCATGCTAATGGTATAAAAATTAACTCATTCTAGGAAAATTAATGGTACTTTTTTCAAAAAGGTTGTGACGTCAATATCAATAAGTGCCCCTTAGAATATTAGCATAATGGAAACATTAGTGATGGCCGTGTCCCTCAGGGAAGAAAATAATCTGTCACAAGGAAACATAATGGTAAACTAGTTACAGTATAATAAAAACATCATATACTTAAAGCCTAAAGGCTTATTTGTACCTCTTACTGTATAATTGCTAATGACTTAATCAAGTGTGAATTTCAAGCCCTCTCCATGACAGCTAATTAAGACCTTTTGAAACTGGAAGTTCTTTGGGGCAGGCACCTATTTTTGAGTATAGGCATGTGTACTGCACTGCACAAGCCCACCCAGCTCTCTGGGCTTAGGGTATCTCAGCAATATGAACAGTCATTAAGACTAGACCTCTCAGGCACTCAGATGAAGAAGAAGGTCTTGTCTTCTAGGGGGTCACACGATGTATCACAGCTCACTGTAATATATATCATGAGGTATGACATTTATACCATATTACCTTTTACTCATTGGTCACTGCATTGGTTTTCCTTACTTTTTTTTTTTTGAAAGTAAAGTTATTTATCATAATATGTATACATTTTTCAAGTGTCTGAAATAACATAGTTCTGAAATGACATGACTTTCCACACCTTGCCAGCAGGAAGATATCAATAAAAACAAGCAGTCAAATTTATTTTTATGTTGTTTTCTACAAGCTAACATTGATAAAAACCATCTCTGCTAACTCCTCTTTCCAGCTTTCTGTAGGAGAGGAGATGCTGGTTTGTTCAGGAGTTCTACTTCCTTTACTGTAAGAGTCCTCTGTTCCACATAAATTAGCCTGGATAAATATGAACTGTGTTGAGAAAGTTACTCCAAAAAACACTGGCATGCTGATGTCTGAGAGTCATGCAGCCAGTGGGAGCAAAGATGTATAGCGCCGTCATTTTTCACTGGGGGAGCAAAGGGACACACTAAGTTACTATGTCTCTTCCTTGTTGATATTGGACACTTATTCTGGACAAAGTGATCCAGAGGAAGATAAATAAAAAGACTTTGATTTTTCAAAATAGTGACTTTGAATTGGCCGGAAAAGAAAAATAACGCAAGCCAGTACCATGTTACCACATGCCAGGAGACAGTGGTAAGTTTTTATTTTTATAGCACATTCTGGAAAACATCAGGGAAGGAAAAAAAAAATCATAGAATCACATAATTATAATCCTCCACATTAGGAATCAAAATACATTTTTATTTCACTTCTCTTATGTTGTATTTCAGAAGCTTTTGTACATCTTAGATCAATCACAATACTAAAAATTAAAGAGACGAATGAAAAAAGAAATATAAAATATGTTTGCATTTTGATGAAAGGAAAATTTCAAAGTAAACCTGTCTCAGTTTCTGCACGTACACATTCAAAAATGATCTTCGATGTTTCTGTTGGCTGTAGCGGGGCTCTGGGACACATGGGAAGCTCTCCCCACGTGACTGATTGCAGAACTGGGATTTCATGTGGTAGGTCTTTGAATGTTCATCACTTTACACAGAAAAGGCTCTGGTCTGCTGGTTACCACAATGTAACCAATGCAAGTCTAGAAAATGGAAGAACTGCATCATTTTCATCCTTGTGTCCAAAATAGTAAGTCCATTAAAATGTCAGCTATATAATATACTTTTTGTTAGTTTACAGTGAAAGTGGCTTCTGGGCTTTTGTGGAAACCTTCATTCTTTCTTCTAAAGTTTACAAAAACTCTGCCAGTCCTAAATGACCTCAGCTGACCTCAGTGGACTACAGATGTGGATTCCTCTAGCCACGCTGGCCATGAATTTTGTCAAGCTCTTATGTGTGAAAGGGTACCTGGACTATGCTGTGAAACCAGTTTGACATTCCATAGACCTGAGCACCTTTGAGAACTGAGCGCACCTTGTAAACAGAGAAAAGCAGAAGCTGAGGCTCCTTCAATCCAGGTAGGCAACAAGCCAAAACAGTGCTGCAAAACTACATGGCTACAACAATTTCACATGACGTGATGACAGAAGGGCCAATGTGTGCCTAAAATGGGCATATCACAACAGTTCATCACTGGAATGGGCTGCCCAGGGATGCTGTGAATGCTCCATCCCTGGCGGTGTTCAAGGCCAGGCTGGACAGAGTCTTGAGTGGCATGGTTTAGTGTGAGGTGTCCCTGCCCACGGCAGGGGGGTTGGAACTAGATGGTCTTAAGGTCCTTTCCAACCCTAACTATTCTATGATTCTGTGATTACTGAACATGACTAATAATTGCCTATTGATAATTCCATTGAATGAAATCCCTTTTATATCAGCATAAAGGTTATTCTGACACTGTAGTGTATTACCAGCAGAGAAGTCTCTACTTGTTCCCAACAAACCAACTTGGACATCAGAAGCAATACAATCATATTTTCCAATGCTAATGCAAGTGGTATAACACCCCTGTCTCAACAGCATGGCTCAAACCCAAGATAAATGGAACAAAAATTGTGACCAAAGAGCCAAACACTCCACACAAGTTATTTCAGAGTTGTTTCCAAAGATAAAGAAAATGACAAGCAGATCTCTAATATTTTTTTAGATGAGGTAGAATTTATAATTTATAAATTACATTTATATTTTTGCCTTTAAAATAAATAAATAATCACATTTTAAAATCCTACTGATTGATTATGTCACATGTAACACAGTAAAGGTCCAGTCTCTGCTGGAGGCACTGCTGCTAGTATAAAAGGAATGAAAGAGAACACCGGTAGCAAAGAACATCTGATGACCTAGACTGGAGCATTCAAATGCTTAGAAACCCATGGCCTTTAGGAAAAAGTGAAATCAAAGAGAACATAAAGTTAACAGGTCTTCTGAAGCAATGCAAATATTTGCAATCAACCCCAAAGTAAAGAGGTAACTTATCTGATGAACAAAGCATCCAAAAGAAGGGAAAAAATGATGACACAATATAAAAAGAGAACTTATTTCAGGACGTATGCACAGCAACAGAGTCTTTCTGTCTCAGGCAATGCAGTATTCTTATTACTCAAAAGTAGTCATTCTTTCAAATCATAATAAAAATTACCTACAGAGCACAGCTTTAAGTTAAAAAAAAAAAAAGCCCAGAGAGAAAAATTCACTGGGGAGAAGTTATCTCCTCTTGGCTCCAGCAGCATTTTCTGAAATCCAAACACAAATTGTGGGCTCAACACAGTTTTATTCTAGTAAATGCAACAGGATGGGATCTTTATTATTCATAACAAAAAATAATCATCCTTTTGGACTTTTACTGAGTACTTTAATGCAGGAGCATTTTGTAGTGGTGTGTTTTCAAATGCAATTACGTGCAATGGAAAAGGGCATCTCTTTTTGTAGTTTCAATTTCTTTGAAAGTCAATCTGCTGTTGCATTTTTGAGAAAGAAGAGACCACCAAGCTCATGGTTTTTTCTGGAACAATCCTTCTCTTACTATATAACAACCATCTCCTTTGTGAAATGAATACCTTTAGTTGTTTTCAGTGTCCCTTCGGAATCTTCTTTTTCGATCCTCTAACACCTTGACTTTTGCTTGCTTTTACTTGGTCAGTGTTATGCAATTGACACGATGGAAATCAAATATGATATGATATCCACAGTCAGATATCAACAAATACAACTGTATCAGAAATGCCAGAATGGTTTACTGCTGTAATTCCAGACATATTATATGGCCTGTTATCTGCTTTCATTCTTAATAACCTTCCATGTTGTTTGCTTCTGCTTCCTGTTTTCTCCCTGGCAGACTTTGATGTTTCTAGCAGGATGCTGAAAGCAGTCTAAGGACTCTCCGCGAGATGGAGTGGGCTAAAAGGAGGAGGTACTCTTTCACAACAATTTTCTGCATTTCTTTTAATCTCACAAAGTGAGACAGCCTTTACAGAGAGAGGAAGTACACAGACCAACATTTAAAATACATTCCTCCTGCTCACCATCACTCCTATTTCCCATAGACCCTAAGGAGTCAAGTTCTTAAACTTGTGAAGCGATTTCCCCACCATTTCCTTCATGCACATGTCCTCTTTCCCCTTGTTCTACTTCAAAAAGGAATCCCTGTGGACTTGTTTTAGCTAGCCATGGCTGGAAACAGACAAAAGAAATGCAGACATAAACAAAAGAAAATTTAGGTGTAAAATTATGAATATTTTCTAATAGCAGAATTTCTTACCAGTTTCCAAGGTAAATGCTAACATCTCTATCACCTGAAACCATTCCAGCTGGACTAGACAAACCACTAAGAAAATGAATAGGATGGTCCCATCCTTTGGATGCAAATGGCTTAAATAGTCATTGCTATCTCCACTTTCTAGGATTTACAACAGAGAGCTTTTAGACAAGCAGACATAATCCTTTATATGAATGTGGATTTGACTAAGCAAAGCTCACACCAAATCATCAGAGAGATGCTGGAATTTGTGGTTATTCAGTTGTGGAGACACACTTCTGAAAATCGCTTCCTGAATCGGTTACGACTATGGTATGACACGAATGAAGGACACATGAGTGAAGATGAAGAGGATACCCCTGTCACTGCATTCTCATAGCTAGTGGTCAACTACTATAAATGCCAGAACATACAGTCTGGGCAAATATCAGCTTTACTTCAAGCTGTAGGCTGTATACAGGTTTTGGATCAATGTCTCATTTTATTTTAGAGTCTCTTCCACTCCAGCAAATAATCCTGTTGATTTCAGAAGGATGTTAACTCACATGAATCAAGGCCACTAGATCTGCTCTGGAGTTGTTTCCTTAACAAAGTCTTGCTGTGCGAATCTTTAAATCTGAAATTCTAAGCATTACTTATGCTGTCATACACCCCTTGGCAGAAATTGTCTGCCTGGGACCTTAAGGAAAATACACACACAAAACTGCCCCAGCAAGTAAACAAGTTTGTGACCTGAATCCACTTTTGCTTTCTAAAGGCTAGTTTGAGAGAGTCACAAAACCTCAGACTCCTCCGGTTCATTCATTGCAATTGTTGTTCATAGTTGTGGTTGTTTTCCTTCCGACGCTCATTCGCCTTTTCCTGCTCTGTGGACTGTTTTGCACAGTTCACTCACTCAGGCCATGGAAATAGCCTCCCTTGGAAAACAACACTGAAGATCTGCAGCTTAAAAATATCACAGCAGTACAGAAAGGATTGCAGAAAAAGAGAAGAAAAAGAAAAGTTTTCAGGAATGTCCTTCAGCTTGAAAAGTGGTCCTTTTCACTGAAGGGGATACACTGAAGACAAAACTGATTTTCTCAGAACTACCAATAGATATCTGTAATGGAAGAACACTTTTTGTATTTGCTTTGTGTTAACGAGAACTAACATTTACAGTTAATGGTGCCTTCTGATTAAAATAAGAGTGCTGTTTTGTTTTGTTTCTTGAGGAGTAGTGAACATTAACAATTTATAATTAACTGACCTGTAATTAAGAAATCAAACCTTTCAGGTCAGCTTTTGGTTTATTCTTGGCTAACTTTGTTCTTCAACAGCAGTAGCTTTTAACCTAATTTTTTTGTGCATCTGTTCAAATCTTTTACCTTGACTTCCAGCTAAAGAGCCTGACTGCTGCAGCTCAAACTCTGAAGTCCCTCCCAGGCACCAAATGAAAACAGTCATATATAAGTGACTTCCACTCCAGAGAACTGTAGGAATACATTGTAGCACACTGAAATTTCAGTTCCCACTAAAAATGAATGGCGTGTATTGTCAGTGCAATCTATTTTTATTTTTACTTGTTCAGCAAAAGGACTGTGCAAACCTAAAGGTGGGATCTGTGATTCTTTCTCACGCTAACTTTAAAGTTTGGGACTATGCCACTCTCACCCATGAAACTAATTATGCTTTAATGATCATCATGAGGAATGAATTCCATGACAAAACTATTAAGAAACAGTGTAATCCTACATAACACTCCTAAAACATGAGTGTTGAAACAGCATATGTGATCCAGGAGATTTTGTTTTTAAACCTGGTATCGTAACTTTAACACCAGAAGTTGTATTCAAGTGTTTCTTATTTTCCCCAGCAGTGTAGAAATGATACCTCTTTTGCATTTGCAAATACAGATTTGTAACCCATCTGCACCCTACATCTACAATTAGTTCTAAATTAAGAACAATTACATCAATACAACTGGATGCCAGCTGAAGCAAAAGGCAACAAAGAAACTAGTGATTTGTACAAATCCCATTTCTAGTTGGAAAGCCTTTGACTATTACACAAGTACTTCTACAACTATGTCAAAAACCATTTTGCTTCAGAAACTTTGTTTCTGTCTTGCAAAGTAAATATTCATAATGTGTTCTAATTTTCTGTCATTCTCTAAGGACAAATGTACCTCTGTTTTTGATTGTCTGATCAATGATTGTTTCAAGGGATGTCAACACTGTCTACACAGCCCATTCTGTGAAGTCATTTACCTTTCTAGAAGACTGAAGGTATAAAGCATTTTAATTCTGACCAAAAAAAAAATAATAAATAAATATATATGCTGCTCTTTCTCTGAGCTACTTTGTGTAACCTGTCCTTTTCTTCAAAGCAAGTGGAATCTCTCGTCTAGCCCTTTGATACAACAAGCCATCATACTTATTTTTCTGCTGTTGTACTGTTTCTAATTGTACCTACTTGCATTCTGTGTCTCAAAAACTGAAAGAATGCAATAAGGCAAAAAAAAAAAAAAAAGATTATACAAAAAGTTATCTGTCATACAATTGGAGATAAAAAATAAAGGTTCTTTTGGTATTTTCCATTATAAGATCTTGTCTCCAATTGCTTACAGATTAACTCATCACTCTGGGCCACAATATTCTATGGTAACTGGCTGGTTTACAGTGACTTTTTTGAGAATTTCAGAAAAACCGAGGCTGTCATTTTGAAGAACAAGATGAAAAGAATGCTTTTTTCAATGGTATGGTATTTTCAGAAAGTTACCCGTGGCATCCACCGTACTTTGGAACACATGCACAAAACCTAATAGACATTTAATGCTTGTATTAGAGATGTGTTTTAGAACCTCATGTGAGTAAAATGACTGAATTTGGACAAGATTTTGAAAATTTTGGAAAACGTGAAATCTGCAGATAGGCAGTAATGGTTTGCTCAGGTTGATAGCTAAATTCTTAAAATATTTGTTCTACATCGAATGAAGAATGCAGGCTCTCTGCATTTCCACGGAATGACTGTTCTTTGCTATTGTTGGCTAATGCAGCACTTGAGATAAAAATTGAAATTAGAGTTTCTTTTCTGCTTCCATTAAACAACAGAGGATAAAATGGCTCATTTAGGGAACAAAAGAAACAATTCAGAACTCATGTGCTGGGAAACAGCAGCAGAGTCTGAGGTAAGAAAACTGAGACTGAAGGAGAGGAGTCATTGAAAAGATGTAAAGGGAATAGCAAAGGACTTCAATCACTGGGCTAAGGAAACCAGATAAACTGAAGAGGAATGAGGTTGCAAATACCAGGAACAGAAGTGAGTCGGAGGGGGGGAAGCTGCTCAGAGGCAGGAATAATGAGATGGGGACCAAGAAGAAAAAGACAATTGGTCAGATACGGAGTTTCATAAAGAGTAGCTGTTGGAGAAAGACCAAGATATTTTCTGCACCAGAGGACAACGAGTTAGGAATAAATAAAATCAGCAGCCACCAAGCAACTGGGGGGCACTGCAATTTCCTTCTGCAGGTATTTCTGAAGCTTTCAAAAGCTGTCATGTACCACATTGTGTGAAAATCTGTTCAGTGTCCAAAGTCCATGATGGATCAAGCCCTCTGAGGCAGTGCTAATCCCTAGCCCGTAAAACCTTGGCTGAACTATGAACTAAGCTGCTCTGCTCTAACAGAAACGGGTCAGGTAAGGACAGGAGTGCATACATCACCCTGAGTGCCTGCAGAGCTGTATAGGGAGGCTTCTATGGAGTTGCAGTGCCTCCAGACTCTATTCATGAAAAAATCCCACAGCTTCAGGATCACATTCCCAATCATTTAATGGATCTGAGACAGAGAATTTAGGGTATGTTTTTATGTAGTACTAGACAGGTTATGAAAAGACCTGACTAGGAATTTCAGACCCTCTAACAGAAGCTGGATACAGGTTAGTTACGCAAAGAGACTTGGAGGTACTGACCTCTTGGAAAGCTGGCAGGAGTACTTGAAATCCCCTCTGATATGCAGAAAGTAGCTGAAAAGTAATGATTAACAGATTCCATATATCAACCTTAGACCATGTAATGATTGTGTTAATGATTTACATAAGCATTTCAAACTTGGTTGCACCAAAGTTTTAATTTTAGCAAAGTTTCATTTTAGCAGCAAGAATATAGATCTGCCTGAAGGAGAATTGAAAGCTCAACTGTTGGGATGCTCTACCTAAGTATCTGAAGTTCCTCATTGAAATTTAGAGTGGTATCTTAGATGCTCAGGCTCAACTTAATCACTAGTGGAATATTTCTTTCCTCCAGATAGAATACTTCAACTTGGACTAATAAGACTCTCAAAAGATTTGTTTCTTTAAGCTTCACTTAAAATATGCCAGTGCAAAGTTATATAGACAATTCCACCAAAAATGATCAGAACTTATCTCTTCAGTTCTTGTCCAGACAGTACTGAACAACAGGCTTTGCAACAGGCACTGCAGGTTAGCAAACTTGGGCCTTTCAGAATAAAAGGGAGAGCATGTTCTGGAGCTGAAGGTTACTTTCTGCTCATGCCCAACCTTTGCAGGATATGGGTCTCTTACTTGATATCAAGTACAACAAGGGAATACAGAGAAGGCTGTTAGTTTGCTTAGTTTTTAAGGTCAAATACTAAATAAACAAGGCCAGAATCTTCACTATATATGCAGGAGCTCCTTTGGAACCAATACAAGCCTGACAAAGTGGGAGATAAGCATTGCATTTTGCAACCTCCTAGAGTCAAGAAGTCTGACAGATGTGCTTCATTCAGTATCAGAATTCCAGCTTCTAAGTGCTATTCTGTATGAGTTTCTGCACAATATAACATTAGAGGCTTCTTCAGGAGTCTCCTAAAGACACAATTCCCCAACAAGCCAAAGAATTAAATAGACATCAATACTCTTCTGAAGTTCCAAATGTTCTTCAGGTGCAACTGCTCTGTTGACCTCATCAAACTCAGTCTTAAAGAGGCAAAATGCAAGTGGGTAGATCCACACACAAAGAAAGTTGCCAGTCCCTTATGGAAGAACAACCAACCTGCAGCTCTTCTGTGCTGGTTATCATTTTAGCATCTGTATTGTGGCTAAGGGTTCAGCAAAAGTTTCATGTGTTCTCTCAGTCAATATACCCTACCTATTTGTGTTATCTGGCTGGATCTAGTAATGAGCCTTGCAGTAATTGCACATGCTCTGCACTGGAAGGGAAATACTAGAACAGGAAAGTACATAGGACTCCAGTGCATTTTATGACTACTTTTGTGATGCTCCTACAGAAGACTAAATTTATGGATTCCCTCACCAGGTGATGAACATTTCAATGATGTGCACTTTAAGTCATTCCATATTAATACAAAAAAGCAAAGCAGTAACGACAAAGTGATTCTCCTTACCATGGCAGAGGTGAACACTTTTTCCCTTTTGCAAGTTTTTTTCTCTTTCTGTGGAAAAGGACACTTTGGTGGCTCGCATCTATTACTGCAGTAGAAGCAGTGGAAAAGGAGAAAAGAGCTAGATGGTTTCTTCTCTGCCACATATATCACCCACAATATCTAATAGAGGATAAATCATATTCTGGTGCAGGAATTTTTCTATTGATTTCAGTAAGCATAGCAGGGGATTTTCTGTATTTGTTGTTTAAATCTTGCTACCCACAGAAATAGTGGACTAAACAATCAAAACATCTGTCTCAGGTCAACTTTCAGGAACTTAGCCAAAAGCCCCTAAAAATCTCCTTTTGATATGTAGAGTGTGGACATCTGGCTGGAAAAGCTCTAAGCCACTGAACACAAAAGCTGCAGGACATATTTTTATTAAGTCACCACTGATCATATGGCTTACCCTGAAATATCATGCCTCAAGCATGAAACCATAGAATCAGATGGTTTCTTCCCACCTCTCCAAGGCTGGCTCCAACCAAACTGAAAACAACAAACAGCAAGAAAAGAGAAGAGAAACAATCTACCAAACAAGCAGCTATTCAAGCAGAGGAATCCAGAAAGTCTGATTTCCTGTGGATTCTTCTGGAGTTTAAAGAGTGTTTGGGCTGACTTCTTTCTCTGTGGATAGGCTTTCTTACGCCCTCTTCAGATATGGATTCTTTGAAGCTTATTAAGAGATGAACTTACAGTGTAGCCTGTTCTTCAGCAGATGCAATAGTAAGTCTTTATTCTTGATCAGGCTGCTGTTTCTTTTACAAAATCCTCTGAAGCTGCTACTTTTCAGGCCTGGTTGAAACTGGCCAACAGCTGACTTTTGACCAGACACTTACAAAAGCAATGTGATCAGCATTTCTTGGTAATGAAATTAAAAACAAGTGCTCTGAGTAATTAGAAGCTATCATCTTCCATAGGTAAACACACTTGCTATCAATGCTTCCAGTCTTGTAAGTCCTCAAAAACCTTTTGAACTTTTGTCTTTATCCTGCTTGTTTTGACAAAGCAAATACTAATAGCTGACACATACTGGTAATTAGAGCTGTAAACACCTAGGTGAGTGATACCCTTAGAGTCAAAGTAAAGCACAGAAATGGAGGAAAAACTCCAGCTGACTTTAGGGGATTTTAAAGTAGACCATCTTTCTTCAGCTATGGAAAAAGTTTAGCTCATTGTGGGTCCTCTGGAAATGTGTACTAATAGCTATTAGCCAATAACTGTTGTATCTCTGTGGAAAATAAAAAATGATGGGCTTTGACTAGAGAATGAAAGAAAACACTGAGTTTCAAGATGACCAAATGTTTCTATTTTGACACACATAAGTTTGTTGAAGCTAAGAGAAAACTCAGTACTTTGTACAAAACTTTGCAGAGGTTCCATTACTTCCTGCAAAATCTTGGCTAATTGAAATCCAGCTGACCTCTTGCACACAGTGTATGATCAGTGTGTGCAGATATCATACCTACACTTTACAGACACACTATTACACTAGTAAATGATGCCTCGTTTCTTCTGTGAGTAAAGTCTAGTGAAAGTAATGTGTCTATTCAAATATACCAACATTCAGGCAAGTGGATTTATTAACAGATTTCAATCTATCTTGATATGACTAATGCTTTATATTCCAGGCATTTTGGTGACTAGGTTAACTTTATAAATAGCAAATTAATATACTGTGTTGAAAATCTGATCTACTGTTGCTCTTTATTTTGCAGTGATTGACAGATTTATTAATTTTTTTTTCTCTTCATAAGTGCTTCAGAATTGAGAAGATCTAATTCCTTTTTTAGCATTTTAACTTTGTGTGGCAATTTTGCTTACTTAACAAATAAAATTGCAAGAAAAAGGTCACTTATCCCTTGATAAACTTCCATCTTGTCAACTTCTGTCTGTGAATAATGGCCAGTGAGTGTGCAAAGTGTCTGGCACAAATTGGATCTGGTGTAAGCAGAAACAATTCTGATGGTATTGTTAGGAGCTGGCATTTGCACTTATGCAAATCTTTTACCAGTTCAGAATAACAATGATTTAATGCAGCAGCACAGTTCAGCACTTGACACACAAACACAACTGCTGTTGTGGTTCATTTTTTTGTACTCCCCTTATTAAAGAAAAACCAAGAAAAATATCGGTAACTCCTGTATCTGTAATACTATTTACATTCAGTACTTAGCTTTAAAAAAGTGACACTATAAGTACAGTGTGATAAATATTCTAAGCATACACAATTTGTGTTAAGTGATAAAATATTCTGAGCATGTCCTAAAATGATTTTCTCATCAGAGGTGGCTTGTTACCTCCACCATCAGCAGATACTGATAATTAATCAGCTGAAATGAATCTTTACAGAATAAACAAATCTGTTATACATGAAGGATGATTATGTTCTTTTGGCTGTGAAGATTTTTCATAACTTATTCATGCCAATGGTGTGCCTAAGTTATAAAGTATTTTTCACTTATGAAATAAATATAGCATCTTTTGTTTGGCATGTATTCCCTCTATTTTTTGGGCTTTACCAATGTAAATCAGCACAAACCTACCTGCTATGCTGATCTACACCAGAGGAAGAATTAACCCTCTATTCATCATCAGCATCAATATTTCTTGAGTTATTTCAGATGCATTTTTAAAACACAGCCCTGGTGAAGCGCTTTCAACTGCTCCATTTTAACAGCAATGTCTGTGTAAATGCTATTATCAGCCATAAGACAGAATCACAGCTGTCTCCTTTCAACTTTGTGAATTTTACTCTCCTGAAGACGTAATACACACAGTGGGGGACAGTGTCGTATTTTGAGACGGGAAAGCCATAAAAATATGCTACCATTTGTATGGAGTTTAAAATGAATTCATACTTCAACATGCTGCTTTTATGCTCACTTTTCCGTAAACTATTTAAACAACCAGTTTGGTTTTTCAATGACAGATGAATTTTAGTCATGCATGTGAAAGTACTTGAAAATCTTATGTTCTAAGGAACAGGGAACAAGATCCTGTTTGGCTGACCTCTGCAATCACAGATAAACAACAGGCTTTAAATTACAATACATGTAATAAGTTAAAATACAGGCAAAAAAAATAAAACAATTACAATTGCCAATGTTATAAAATAATAGAAAAACAGCAAATATATTTGAGGAAATCATGATCTGTTGTGAATGTTCTTCAAACAGAGAAAGAACTGCAAATGATTCATCCAGACTGAGTCATGCTTTATTTTTTTAGAGAAATTCTCAGGGTTAGGCCTACTGTGTGAGCATAAATTCTTGGCTAAGATTCACTAGAACTGATGTGCGAACTCACATCACCCAGACATCCTTTATTAAAAATGAATGAAAACCCCCTAATGAACTTCCCCCCCAATCTAAACACAAAACCAGAGAGCAACAGAAAACTCTAACCAAACCCTTGACCTAAGAAGGGAATGCTAATTCATTCCTTTCCTAGAGGCTTCACTGAGGGAAAGGAGTCAATAGAGTTTTAAGAACTATTTAAATAAAATCTGCTCATGAAAACCTTGTGTGCATTTCTTTCAATCATTCAGCTCTTTCCCACTGGCTACTCATTTATTTGTACCATAAGCTATACTTCTAGGAAGACATACTTGGTGCAAGTTTTGTGGTAAGCTATCGTACAGTGTTCTACCCATATAACTCAAAAGAAGCTACCTGGAAGACAGTTATTATGTTGCGGGGCAGACAGAAGGTATACTGAAGAAAACGGCTCAATAATTTGAGTACTATCATAAGCCTTGTGGGTTTTGGATCAGTCTTTGCTTTACCTCAGCCTTTCACTGATGTAAAAGGTGCATCCAGACCTCTCCAGATCCAGTATTTTCTAGATCTCTCTGGATCTAAACAGACTGTTTCCTATCCAGGAAGATATTTTCTTGCCTTTAAGCTACATACTGCAATGCCTACATTTCAAGCATCTGTCTGTCAGTGCAGAATCCAGATCATTGTAAGAGAAATCATAGGAGTTACAAATGTCAGAACAAGAACCAAAATTGCTAGTACTCTGAGCTCTGCCTTACACTACTCAACAGAAAAATGCTGATCCTTTATCAGTCCACTATCAAGGCTAAAAACCATGAGCCCCGGGCTGTCAGTCTCCCCAGGCTAATCTTTAATAAGCTCAACAAAGATCGTACGTACCTACTGAGATACAGTTGCTTTGCTATACAGTACCCTAATAGTTAAACCACTGAGCTGTGAATCAGCCATCATTCTCTCTTCTACACGAAAACAGTCAAAGACTGATTTTTCACCTCAATGACAGTATCCAGATACTAGCTTGTGGCTTATTTTGGAAACAAGCTACAGGTCTTCCTGCAAAACCTGTTCTCACATTTACAAACAAGCTCAAGATGCCGTGTATCAGAAAACGGCACAAGAAGGAGCTAACTCTAGGTCATTTCTCATTGCAGAGGGGAGTCCTGGAATGAGAGCGCACTCAGTTTTCTGAGTGTTATGTGTAAGACAAAGATGTTGGTCGATGAGACACAAACTCCTAAGTTCTCCAAGAGATGCTTATATGTTTTGTAATGAAAACTGACTCAGAATTTTACGCTCATCCCATTGCAGTTTAACATAAAAGAGTCCCACTTCTCTTCAGTCCAGCTGTTCTTGGATTCTCCTCTGCACAATGACTCAACTTCACTATAAAGAATGAAAAACGTTCCTCCCTTATTCCCCAGAGCAGTCTTCGGCTTTGTGGTTAACACATACTGAAAGGAGTATGATGCATGGGCCTGAACCTAACCCTGGCCAACAGAGGACTTTGAAAACAAGTTGCTTATGTAGCCAAAGAGAGTGCTGTAATCCACTGCGGTCATATTGCATGCCATTTTAAAAGTGAACAGTAGCCTTCACTGCCTTTTCTATGAAGGAACTTGGACACAGTCAAAGACCTGCCAGGCCAAACCCTTTATGCTGATTGCACTCAGGTTTTCATGTAAGCTAGGCAATGACCAAGGTCCTTGTCAGGACCAAGACACTGCAGAAGGCAGGACTTGGGGCAGCTGGAGCTCTTGAAGGCTGGGAAATCAAGCTGCTTCAGACTTGATACAGGAAGGGATGTCTAAAGGTCACCTAGTCCACTCTCCCTGCAATAGGCAGGGCCATCTTCAACTAGATCAGGTTGCTCAGGCCCCATCGAACCTGATGGGTAGGTTCAGACTAGATATAAGGAAAAGAGTTTTTACAGTGAGGGTGGTGAAACACTGGGATAGGTTGCCCAAACAGGTAGCAGATACCCATCCCTGGAAACAGTCAAGGTCGGGCTGGACTGGGCTCTAAACTGTACTGATTTTCTTAGCAGTATTAATATGGGAGAAAAAAAAAAATCCCATTGAAGCCTGTTTTCACAAAAATAAAGCTCAGTAGGACAGATTTTCAGCCTCGTATCTAAATATCCTGGCTTCTGCATATCCACAGAATGTTGTGTTTGTATTCTAAGACAATTCTTATGCTATTTTCTCCCTGTCATTTTTCTCTTCATAGTGGTATTATTAAAATAATCCAAGATTGTTTTCTGTTGTTTATAAATGGACTGCTATTATCTATTCATTTATGACAAGGTGACAGTATTTACTTACCTAGTTTGCAGATAGGCCCTACATAATCTGTTTTTCGTGTTCATTTGAAAAGGTGTGGTTGGAGGAAGGCTCCAAGTCTGCCTTGCTCTAATGACTGTTTTCTGGGTCAGGGAGATGCAGCAAGAAGAAAAAGGCTGTGCTGTCCCAGGGAACAGCTGCACACATGCAGCAGGCACATGGATGTGGCGCAGGTAGGAAAGGAAGAGAACACAGAGAGTGGAAAGGTTTCTACAAGAAGCAGATTGGAAGGCTGATAAGAATTAAAGGAGGCAGATATGTTGCCAGGCCTTGCAGGTGATGGAAGAAACTTTCAAGGGACATGAGAAGACTGTACAATTTGCTGAAAACCAGTATGTTATTTGTTCATTGGACAGAAAGCAAACATAAAAAGAGCCATTCTGCAAAGATTTATAGTGGGCAGACGCATTTATGAATCTGTATCATTTCTATACTGTCTCCCCCTAAGACAATTAAAAACAAAGAGTTAACTCTTCTGATTTATAATGTAACAGATCTGTCATGGAGATCCTTCATCTTTTTAATATGTTTACGATACTCTCTTTAGTGAAACTGCTGGAAGACCGACCTCCAAGCTATGACTAATACCCAGTATCCCATTATAAACACAAAACCTCATCTTTGAGCTACTTTTCTAAGCACTCTTCAGTTACATGCACAAGACAAGTCTGCACTCCAGCCTCAGGTCAGTCTAAAATGCTCTGAAGAGCCAGAAGCTCTGAGGCAAGCCACAGTGGCCATCGGCAGGGCCCTGGTCACAGCCTGCATGCCAAGTGGTACGCTGTCACACATGCCCAGACAGGCTGTCTGTAGACAAGTCTGCAAACTGTCTGTGAGGCTGAGTGTGCCATACTTGTGGTCACCCTGGGTATGGCTGTGGACTCTAGCGGGGCGCTTACGTGTCACGTTCACACTGGGTTAGGAACTAAACCAGCACTGGACGCACACCTCGTTCTTGGGAACATCCTAGAAGGAAGCCTTGGGATACAGCAGTTGGACGGAAGATCCCTCAAACAGCAGTCTGACTTGCAGGGAGGTACACAGCTCCGGGCTGGGTTTGCTGAGGGGTGCAACACCAGCATCACCTCTGTGAAGCTGTTTCCCATCCTTCCACTGGTTGCCCAGGTGTCCGGAGGCATTTCCTCGCGTTAATAATACAATTCACTAATAGGTAAACACAGTTACTTGGGACTCTCCAGCAGCCGGAGGGGCTACAGGGTCCCTCAGGGCTCCGCGTACCCTTGGGGTGACCCGGAGGTTGCCAGACCACCAGCCATAAGCTCAGGGGAAAACATGAGGCAAACCGGGTGTCCCTCACCCGGGAGAGGCAATGCCCGCCCCGAAACGCCTGCAGCCCGCTGCTGCCTGAGCCGCACCGCCCGGCGCCTCGCCTCGCTGACCGCAGACCCGCCGCGGGCCCAGGCCGTGCCGGGCGATCACGCGGGCCCCAGCCGTGCCGGGCGCGCTACAGCCAATGGGCCGTGCCTGTCAGAGCGGTGACGGCCGGCGCTGGCGGGCTTGTGCGCAGGCGGGGAAG
>JAOEHY010034096.1:0-25370 GCA_025447955.1 Psilopsiagon aurifrons | reverse complement strand
CCCGCCTCCTTGTGCTCCTGGAGTGGGCATTATGTAAACTCTGAGACTTCCCCCGTGGATTCAGGTATCACCAGAAGGTTTGGGGCTGGGGTAGGAGAATAAAGGCGAATCGGCGTGACGTGTCCTGCTTATGGTAATGAGCCAGGAAAGAAGTGGCTTTTCTTCTTTTCTTTTTTTTTTCTCGAGAGAGAAGAGCAAGGGTTAAGCTATTAAACACGGAAATGACGGGAGGGGAAAGCACAGAGAAAAACGCAGTTTATTTTTAAACGGTGCAAAAGGGAATTAAAGCCACTGATAATAGTCTAGCCTAACTGTTGTACAGCCTACAGAGTGATTTGAGGGAAGGAATGCTAATGGGGCTTGTGTTAATAAAGGTGACTTTACAACTTTCTGCCTAGATGCTTCATAGTTACAGTTACCGATTTTCAAAGGTAAAAACTGGAATATGCATTTGTGTAAATCAGCAAGAGGGGATGGAATTAAAAATTGTGTTGCTTGTTATGAAATGCCATAAAACCTGGAAACATAAGCGTACACTCTGACCTGAAAAAACACAGACACATCTGGTGTTCTAGGCCCAAGTCCTAAAGTAGAAGTGATGTGGATTCAAAACCACATCTGAGTTGGCCGCGAAGAACTGGATCTTTTGTCAGTCTGTAGTCAAATGAACTTAATGGGAGGGGAAAAAAACCAACCTTGAAATTACCCTTTTTCAGAGTTTACAGTGGAGAAATTCAACTGAAATCTCGATAAACATGTTACTATTTAATCGGAGGAGGAAATCGGCAACACAAACACATGGAAGGATTTGGCTGCCATGAAAGGATTAAATGTACTCTCAGAGACTTTTTTTTTCTTTATAGAGAGCCATTATTATTACATACAAAATACTCTGTTAAAAATGCACCATACAAAGATAATAAAGGAGGCTGATGACTGTAGAGCAGGTTTCTGGGAGGCACTGAGTGATTTAAGGACCTGTAATTTAGTACTCAACTCTGAATTTCCTGGCTTTTGTTCAGTGCTTTATGACCTTGTATTTTTAGAAGCATTCTGTATTTTCTGGTGCTTGGTGGCAGCGGGTTGGGCTTTTCTTGTTTGTTTTTTTTTCGTTTTGTTTTTCCTTCTAAGATGGTTGTAGCTTTGTGGCCCTCAAGTCTTCCTGCTGTTTTGTTTTGCTTTGACCAACTCCTTTTGCTCATGGAGTAGAATTCAGAGATGGAACCTCTCTGGTCTGTCAATGCAACTGTAGAAATGTATTTTCAAGGTTTCTTGGTGCTATCCTTACTTCAGCTCACTTCTTTGCCTTAGTGTTTAAAAAAAACAGTTACCTCAAGAAAATTACAAGTGGCTCAGCATGTTTCTGAACCACAGGTAACATAGGAAATACTGTGGGTACCCTACCCAGAAGTCATAAAGCACATAATAAAGTACCTTTACCCTGGCTCTTAAGTAATAGAAAGTAATGAAGGTTGAAGAGTTCCTAGATTAGCCCAGAGGACTCTGGAAAGGAGAGGTGCCAATATAACATGTATAAACTTTTCTTTCTCCTAACTGCAAATGGCAGCGTATGGCTTCTTAAGTGGACCATCTTCCTGGTAATTTCACAAAGGTGGCTATTTGGGCAGCCCCATGTATGTGTTTGTAGCCTGGCACCCGGAGTTGCTAAACAGGCTAAGCAGTTAATGGTAATGGGGCATTCCTACCTGAGAACTGGGGGAAAAGCTCACTAAAACATCTGCTGCCTTTTCTCCCTTCTGGATCCTTCAGCTCTGAAATTACAATAACAGTGAAGAAAACAAGGAGGTTCATGAGGAGAATAAGGGAAGATAGGAAATAAGAATGTGCTTAGCACTGCGAATTTTTTTCTACAATTCACTTGCAGGTAGAAGTCACAAGCAAAAGCATTTAAAGTATCTTCTCATGGAATATAGGTACTTTCAGTGTTTCTGAATTTACCTAAGTAGTAGTGGAAGAATGGTAGATGTTTTTATTAAAAGGAAATCTGAACAGCACATTGAGCATGGATAAAGAGCTGTTGTATTCTTGACCAAAATACTCAGGGAAGGGAGAGAAGACAGATCTGTTCAAAGAAGCCAGTAATTAAAAACAATTCTTACTGTTTTGTGTTTCTGAAGTTGTGCACTTAAGCTTTCTCTGGTGCTTCTGTTGAGTTCTCACTATAGAACTGTTTTTCTTGAGTAACTGCCTCCTGTCTGAGACTGATGGAAGGTACAAAGAGGTAACAGTGCTTTCCTTCCACCCTGAATGTGTTGGGGATACTTGCCTCTGAAAAATGGGGTGGGGGAACAATCAGAGCAAAAGCTTTCAAAGTAATTTTTTTTTCATATAATTAGCTTCATAATTTTAATGTGCTGATGTATTGTGAGCTGTGATATTTTTGTTTTATTGGTTTGTGAGAGGAATGGTGGTCCTCTCTGTGTAATTTTGAAGATTTCTTTCATTTTCTTTCATACCAGTGGAAAACTTTATGGAAATATGAGCTGCAGTAGATGTCTCTTTCTACCCATTGCAGCTGTGATGCTTTGTATGCTGCATTTCTGGACCTAAAGCTTTTTGCTAGCATCCTATAGAGTGTTTAAAAATCAAAACTGCCACAAAACCAGGCACTGATCAAGCAGTGAAGGTTTAAAGAAAGGAGTACAATCTAGCATCAGGATACCAGCTCTTCAATTTTGTTGGATGTCAACAAAACCCAGGGGTCAGTGGTCCATCATGTTATCTCTCAAAATCATAGTGTTACTTTAAAAAGGGAAACATACATGGGGAAGTGGTTTCGGGGAAGGTGGCATTGATTGCCGTGTTGTTTACCTGAGCAGGCTAATTTCTTTCCGCAGTGAGCTATTCTGTAATACTTTTACAAATTCTGACTCTTGATTAGGAAGCTCTGTCAAAATCTGGATATGAAATACGTATATGTTGGTATCAGTGGTACTCTAATGTACATTAAAGAGTATACCCAAGGGTGGTTTTGGATTTTAGTTGGGCAGACGTACATTTTTGTGTTGGTGCCAGTTAGCTGTGTAAGCTGATAAAATGCTAACACTGTCCTAGTGACTGTTGTACATGATATATCTATGTAAGGGAAACGTGAAAAACAGTAGCAGAAAAAAAAGTTACGTCACTTCACTTAATTGTAATACTAACAGCTCTGAGCTGTAGGGAGGTGGTTCAGCATAAGTGTTTGGACAAATGTTTGTTAAATGTAAAGGAGTTACCGCACAAAATATGTAGCTATGAAGGCAAGACATCTTTTAAAATATTTCTACATATCTAAAATTCGTAGAATTAACATATGTATCTCATTGGAAAAAGGGATTTCATAAATGCTGCATGTAATATGAATGTTCCACTAGACAGACAAGTTCAGTTTCCAGCAGATAATAATCTATGCTATGTAGTATAAGGAGATAAAAATACAGACTCAATGCAGATGTAACCGTGAAAGAAACTATATACAGAATTAGGTAAACAGACTAAAGCATTAGTTCCAAAACCATGGAAAGTCCTCTAGTTAACTTAAGTTAGTCTTGTGACAGTTGTCCAAAAAAAGCTGAGGAAAGTTATGCAATTTGAGTGAGCTGCTATTGTGTGAACTTTTTCTAATGTATCACAGGCCAGGAAGTCTTAGCCAGACATTTGTTTACGATGCAGTTGCCTTTGAACTGCCTCTAGTACCAAACTAAAAAATAAATAAAAATTAAAGTTTTATTTTCAGTACAAACTGTACATCCCAATTTCTGTAACAGAAAAGGATGTAACTAGAGGAGATAATTAAACCAGAGGAGGATTTGGTAATAATAGTTCTATGTTGTCATTCACTGATACAAGGATGGTGTCAATTTTTTCTGGCAGAAAACACTTGAAGTACATTCAGTTCAGTATGCTTGTTTTGGACACCTTTGTAACTCTGGGATATATTGCTTTGTTTTTAACTAGGGAAGAGTTGAAGCAAAATCAGTAATTTGTGCATGGGTATTTTTTTGTTTCCCTTCCCCTGTCTCAATGAAACTTTCCTAATGAATTCAACAGGTTAGGCCTTGATTATTCTATTTTTGGCAGTGTGAGCAAGTCGTTGAACCACCTGTTGGAAATAACTGCAGTTCAGTTTATGTAAACTTCATTTAAGGATTTAAACCATATAAACATGCTTACTTTTGTCTAGGTAGGTGCTCCCATAGGGTTCTTTTGGACTACTTTGTGCATATGCATTACACTCTTAAATTTAGGCTCAAATATGGTATTTTTGAAAGCTGAAATGGCTTCTCCAAATATGGTCCTATCAGAACTGGGTTTTTTTCAAGTAGATGGAATTTGAGATCAATTTCAGTTTAATTTGGATAAAGGACACTTAGAGTAAAAGTTATCAGTGTAAATAACTGCTTAAAGACTAAAGCTGTATTCCTTTATCATGGTCAACTCATGGTTGATAAGCACTTTTAATGAAAGCCCAATTGAAAACAGGTCTAGTAATTGAACTTACCTGAGATCTGGTTTACAGTGTAAAGTTTGAGCTTTGGACATGTATTTTCCCTTCTCTGCCCCAGTGCATCTGTTTGCAGAATTCTGTTTTTAGTGTTGAAAATCATCAAATTTTGGTGTTAAATAGTACATACTATTAAGTAGTACAGTTCTCTTTAAAATACTGTAACTATAGTTTGCAACCATGAAAGAACTATATTCACTGGTTTAGGGAACATAGGGTAGCATTCGCATGATCTGCTTCAGGCATTTGGACCCTCTAATTCAGAAGTTTGGAGTTGGGTGTCAAAGTTGCCTCTTACAAGCAGGGAAGTGCAGATTAGTGTTACCAGGGGATGTGACAGCAGTATAAAATGCTGAGTTAATGGGCCACTCAGCTTAGTGTCCCATCAGTGACAACAGCCATAAGTGAGTCCCTACAGAAAAATCTAGAAGGGAGGTGTATCTCTGTATGCCCCTCTGAGTTTCCAGCCATTTTAAGCTGAATGGCATCCTGAGCTGAAGTCAGTTTCTCAGGTAGCTTCTGTTCTAGAAGCTTGCCCAGCATCCACTTTAAACAGTCGCATCTGTAACATACTTTGGTAAGAAATTTTGCTGTTCAACTCTGTAAAGAACCTCTTTCTTATTTTAAAGCTGGCTCATAATTAACACCTTGTGACTCTTCATGTACTCCAGCATAGGTCAGTAGTGTTGAAAGTCTGAAGTAGCATGTTGAGACAGTGTTAGAGGTATTTGGGGTATTTGAAAGTATTTAAGTGCTTGATGCCGTTGAATTTGCTGTTAGAAATAATAACTATGTAACTACAAATAAAAGCAACATACTCAAGTAGTAAAACAGGATTCATAGAAAATAATATTAAAAGAAGAGCAGTTCTAAATTTAGGGTGTCTCCTGGTTTAATGGGATGAAAGTAGTTTTTGGCATTGACTTCCCAAAGCATGTTGCTTCACCACAAGGTGTTTGGCAATACTGGTAAGATATCCTGTTACTTCTGTCCCTGGGTCGACCTCTTACTTGTGGTGTGACAGCTGTGTGTGGCTGTGTTGTGAACTGGATCAGGGAACTGATCTGCTGCTTAAAAAAAAAAATCTGGTAGGTTTCTTAAAGCCCCATCAGCTAATCAATCTGGTTCATGGTGTATCTTTGCAAATAGCTGTCTGGACTGGGGAGGGAGTGGGGGAAGGGGACTTGTTTTAGGAAGAGGTCCTAAGAATACCTTAAATCAACATTGTTTCCAAACACTTGGACTGTGATTTCACAAAACGAAGTCTGCTGGGTAATGGATGTACATTTTCAATAATATTTGGCTACTTCCTACTACTTTAGTCTTCTCTGTGGAAGACTTGCCCAAATAAGGAGGCTGACTCAGACTGAAACTACACAGATTGTCAAGTGCATGGAGTAACCAAGGGAACTTATTTGCAGTCTATTTTAAAGTGAAAACCTAAGAATATTTAAAAAGAAAGTATACTTCCTTTGCCGCACCCCTTCCTCTAACCAGTGCATCGTGTAATCAGCGCTATCTGAACTTAAGGGATCTCTCAGGTGTTTATTGTTCTGCCCATGAAGTTTTGGGTGCCTTTTAGCTGAAGGATTGCTGCATAATTAGGAATGATAATCTAATTTATAGTAGCTAAATAGTAAGCTACTAGTGCTTGAAAACTAAGCAAACCTATGGAAGCTTTAAGCTTATGTACTTGGTTATTACCTTGGTTGGCACAGCCTGAGGAAATAACTTAGGTGGTGAACAATAAAACATGCATGCTGTCTTGTGTGTGGAGGAGTAAATTACTGTTTTTTCCTCATACGAGATGTCTGAAAACAACATGCAGAAGCTTAATATTGTAAAACCTGTGGGGTGATTGAGGGATCTTTGTGTAAGATGTTTAGTAATAGCATGTTGAAGTGAGCAGTGCATTTGCACACAGAAAAGTAAGATAGCTAAAGACAGTAGCGCACTAAGGTGAACTGATTACATCAGAAAAACTTTGTGGGTTAAGCCTAATCTCAATGAGTGAAGAATTTGTGCTGTGTTAAAAAAGTTTCAGATGTAGATGCATTCACAGAGGGGAGTTCTCTTTGGCTGACTGTATGCCGTTTGGTGAGAGATGGTGCTAGGTCTGCAGGCAGATAAGCTGTTTACTGTTTTATCGGCATTTTCACTAGATGGCTGAAGAAGTGTAGGTCAGCTGTGCCTATCTTTCTGGCTGGGTGTGCTCTCATTTTCCTGCAGCATTTTCCTGTGTCACCCAGCTTGCTGTACCTGAGACATGATTAATCTGTGTCTGAGCAGTAGTTCCAGTGTTAATGCCACTGGAAGGAGTGTAGTTATAATTTTTTGGCATACATAGACAATTGCTATGCAGGTGTAGTAGGCATCCCTGTCTGGACTGGAGATGGCAGCTGGACTGCTTGCAGCCAGAATGAGTTGCACAGTACATTCCAGGCAGTCATCTCTCTTCATCATGCCTCAGAGCCACATGGAGTGCGAGCATGGGATCTCCATGAATTATGGCGGTGACATCTGTTCATGGTTACCATCTTACTGAAATACCTCTTGCCAGGATCTAGTATATTTTTCACCTTGCTCCATTTTATTTTTTTTTTTTGTTTTTAACTGCCTCCTGTGACTCCATGTGTAACTTTCATGCAATAATTGTGGGATGTTGGTGTGCCTGGGAGACACTGGGCTTGCTTGAACAGGTTGCTGCTAGAACAAGTAATCTGGCCAAGTTGCCTTTGGAGCAATGGGCTGTGAAGAGGGTGACGTGTTCGGAAGAGTTAGTCTTAGTGGAATGCAAGTGGCTCTTGGGTTTAGGTTGAAAATCCATAAAGTAGACAAGAGCTAGCGTTGGGCATTATTCCTGTGGCAGAGCTGATACATAGTAAGCCTTATAAGAAACAGGAATAGGAGCTGCATTAGCTCAGTTGCAGTCTGTAACACCTCTTGCTGTCCTGAAATAACATTCAAAACATGCAAATGTTTTAAATTATGAGTTGTGCATTCTGTATAGTGATGTTTATTCTGAAGGACATTCAGAATTTAAGTATCTCAACTTGAATATTCAGAAGCACTGAGCATTGGATAAAGCTCTGTTACATCATGTTTCAGTCTATAAAATGGGTAAGTTGTGTGCATTTGAGAAAGCATACATTTCTTTCAAACCTAAGTGGGCTTTTGCCAGTTAACATTGCTTAGTGTGGTTAAACTTTTTTTATTGTTCCCCTTCAAATAATTATAAAACCTTTTAGATGAGTATATCTAGAACTTCTCATAGCATGCTTAGTTGCAGTGCAGGTGCCTACAATGAAAACTTAATGTTGGAAGAAAATATTCTAGGATAGAAATGAGATTGGTTAGAATATCGTGTATTGTTTGCTGAATTACCTAAGCCTTCTATTTTGCATAGTTGGTATGTATACCTTTGGGTCATCTTCTGCAATTATCTAAAATATTTTTTTGTTGTGTTTTGAATACAATTGTTTTTCAGGTCATGGAAAAACTCCAAAAGATGCTGCTTCTGTTCGAGCTACGCATCCTATACCTGCAGCATGTGGCATATACTATTTTGAAGTTAAAATTGTCAGTAAGGGAAGAGATGGGTAAGCATTGAGTGTATTATTAATAATTACTTGAAATACTGTCTCACATCTTTTTTTCAGTTGGCAGATGTCTTTTGTATCAAAACTTATTTTCATATTTTACTGCTTTTTATGTAGCTTATTTCCTTACTCGTGAGAAGTTGTTCTCTGTTACTTGGTTGTTTTAAGAGAGTTGACTGTGGTATTTATTGTCCACAAATCAGTGTACACAATAAGTACCGTAACAGCATCTTCTCATTTTCTCATGATAGAGAATTTAGGGTTTGAAAAGCCATAGTTTTAAAGGTTGGGGTTTGGCTGTGTGACTTTACAGACTTTAATATAATTTTAGGAAGTGTGCCGCAGACCAGCTGATCTTTCTTTTCTTTGCAGTCTTTCCATGGATGTCATATATCAGTTTGAAAATGGAAAGTTATTCTTAAGGCTGCTTGTGGGTGAACAGTCGTAAGAATAAATGGGAGTGTTCTGGTGCCTGGGAATTTGTCATCTTATGGAAAGAATAAGAGTTGACGAGTGAGTGCAGCTGCTGCTTCCCAGAATCCATCGGAATTATGAATCTTTTGAAAGAGTAGTCTTTCAGTACTGCTGCTCCTTTGTAGGTGCATTTATGAGTTTGTTACTAGTTGTGTTCCCAAAACTTATCTCTGTGAAATTCCTTTGCTATGGAAAACCTTATGTCTATAGTTGCATTTGTCACACTCTGAAGACCTGATTATTATTCGATTGAGATAATAGCAAAACATGACTTGAAACACTAATGTCTGTAAGTTTTAGGAACACCTTTTGTGTTTAGTTTTTTTTTTTTTGATTGATTTTATTCATTTAACTATTTTTTTATTTCTTAAGTTGGTCTGCTGCTGTCAGTTAAGGAGAGGCTCTTACTGTGATTTACTAGTGATGCAGATATCTCATCTTGAAATGTATTTCTGCCTGCTTAGTTTGGAAGCTGGGTTTTGAAGTGATAGATTTCAAAGTGTTTGTGTGTGGGAACATCATTTTACTTAACTCTTCTGACATTTTACCTTTGACCTCTTTGAGTTGCATTTTAGTGATTTCTAACTCACTAGGCCACTTGGGGCAATCCTACAAAAGTAGAATTTGTTTTTTAAGTAGTTATTTGTGAGATGTACATATCTGAGCCTTGTGAAGTCGTCTGCTGAGATTGCTTAAAAAAATGGAGAGGTGCTTTTTTCAGTTCATGACAACACATACTGCCTTTACTTGCTTCAGTCTTGTGACCTTTTTTCAGTGGCACTTAATGAAACATTAGCTGCATGACAAGCTGAGATGTTAATTTTTTTCATCATATAAGATAGTATAGATATGGATACTATGGGGAATACTGTGGATATGGGGAATACTGTGCACAGAGCCAAAGCCAAATCTAGCTTGGCTGATACAAGAGAGAAGCCTCATTGGATGTGGTATGTCTATCTTTAGGCCCTTTTTTAAGGTCCAAGAGGTCTTTGACTAGATGCAGTGTGAATCTCTTAGGGTTCAATGTTACAATGCATTCAAACTACTAAACTAGCCTATAATTAAAGTAAATTGGGGAATTAAATGCAGAGAAATAGGTCTAAATAGAAGTAGGTCTGCAGAAACCAGTTTGTGCCTAACAGGGTTTATTAGTTCTTTCTCACTGCCTGTTGTGTTTCACCTGCAGGTGAAATTTTTACCATTTTTATGGGTTTTTTTTCCTCTTTACTTTGTATCTGGTAGTGGGAGCAGAGGTCAGGAAGACCAGCGTGTAACTCATAGGGTCAATTAGTTCAAATACCTTACTGTTGCAAAAGCATCAAGGCATGAGCATAGCTGTTGAAGCAGTACAGCAGTATTTTATAGTACTGCTTAAAATAAATCCTAGACTACCCAAGGCAACTAAGGTATCTGTCTGCAAGCTGAAGTATAGCTTTCAACTTTTGTAAATGTCAGTGAATAATTCAGTGGTGTTTAATTTGAGTTACCTTTGGTAATAGCCTTTACAGCTTATTTTTTTAATAAATGCAGCTGAAAGTATTTAGTCTATGTACTATGTTATATGGGCAAGACTACCAGCATTCTTGCTTGTGTGCTCTACTTATCATGGCTTGCCTCAAATCATCAAAATCCTTGTCTAAAAACCTTTACACAAAAAAACTAGTGTAGAAAATCTAGTTTTTTGTTCTACTGTAGTACTTGATGGCATTGCTCCTGGAATATTGTGTTGGATGCATCAAAGTTGCTGGGCAATCACAAAGATTTTTCTCCTCCTGAAATTGCACAGCTCTTTTTAGTATCAGGCATGGATATGACATGGCTTCTTGTAGTTCTCTGTGTGCACCAGCAGTATTGGTTCTGTCACACTGATGACGTAGGTCATTTAATTCTTTACATATTTGAGGGTTAAAAGTTGGATAGGAATTTGAAAGTGCATAATGACATTAATTTCACAGATATTCATGATGGTCAGCTTCTAGGCATTATGGACACAATGAACAAAGTATGAAAGCAGCTTACTAGGAAGTAAGAAATGGGCGTGGAGGTTGGTGCTGCAGAGCAGATAAAGAATGAAGTTGCTTTTTGATACTGCAGTGGGGAGTGATAGGGCCATGCAGCAACTGATGATTACAAAAAGGGAAGTGAGAAGTAAGGTTAGGAAAAGTAATAAGGTGGAAATATCATTAAAACAAAAACTGTCTTGGTATTTGTACAGTATTTGGCATGAAGAGTCCTGTGATTTTTTTTATTTTTTTTTTTCGAAGTGCTGCTGCAGCACAGATAAGTGTAATAATTATTTTAAATATTTTTAATCTCTTGTTAAAAGTGCTAACCGGCTGTCATGTTGCTCTGTATTTTCTGTTGTTGTTCTTCAGTATTCTTCCTGAATTTCATGTCTCCTTTTTCAGTCTGAGGACCTCTGTGTTTCCATTCTTCTTTTATACTGTCTTTTGCTTTGTTTTGTTTGGCTTCATGTGGAACATTGTGGACAATGATGTGAACGATTGGAGGTAGTGACAGTAGCTGGGTAATGGGTGTAAGTATGGGGAACAGTACCAAGGTGATGATTAGAAAGCATGGTAGGAAGGAGAGTATTAACTGCAAGAAATGGTGTCTGCATCCCTATTGAAATCTCCAGTTAATGTAAACATAAATATATACATACATATGTCAGTTAATGCAAAGTATTGTAGCAAGTACTGTCAAAAATTCTGATATAGTTGGGGTAGCTAAACATAGTCTTAGCTTTAAATTAAACTTTTGGAAGCTCTTAACTGAGCCCTCAGTTGTGATAGATCTGTCAGAGAACTAGAATTAACATACGTAGGTTTTGTTTTGTAATTTCTTGATAACGGTACTCAAGGGAGTAAGATAGATACAGCATTGCCTTTTGCATACAACTATGTTTAGTTTCATCTGAATTTCTAGAATAGCAGTTTAATTAAAGCAAACTACATTGTCAGAATGGGAATGAACAAGGGTCTGCCAAGTTGTATGTATGGTTCTTGTGGTTTGAAGATACAAGCCTTAGTCTCTAAATCTGCCATAATACTATACTTCCTCTTCAGTTTCCCAAAATTACCATCGTGGTGGCCATTCTCTTTTCCAGTCTTTCTGAAATCTTGATTTCAGTTTTCTTATGCTGCTTTTTACTGAGTTCAGTTTTGCTGCTGTTTTACACATTTGGATCCTCTGTCTCTGTATAAAGAGGTAATGCACCTGCCTACAGCCCCACAGCTAATATTTTATTTCAGATACCAGTTAACATTTCTCTCTTTCACACAGCTAAGGATGCTTGCTTGGTACTGTCATAGTTTGTATGAACTGTAAGTCCCATAGCTTTATGTTGCTCCTGTGGGCATCCTTCATTAATGGTGAAGAGTTGCCTATAGTCTCTCTCAGTTGAGAGTCTGTGAGCTTTGCTGTAACCTTAGGTTGCACTCTAGCATTTCACACTAGGTCTAAACGTGCTGTGATTCTGCTCTCCAAGGGGCTGCCCTAAGGGTAACCACTGTCTGCCTGGCTTTCAGAAGCAAGCTACTTTTCATTAGTTCATCTTATCAGCAGCTTATGTTGTTATGTTACTGAATGATCATTCATTTCTACATGAATTTCAGTCTTAGGCTTGTTGGTTTTGTAGTGAATCTCTTCATTTCCAGTCAGGTCAATGGTTTTTGAATGTTTGCAGCTCTTAACTCTAAATCATAGTTTGAAGACTTGGTGATTTGGCCATGAGAAGAAACGGCCTCTGAACACTCACTGGGTTCATGACTCTTGTCCCAGTCTGTGACTGTGTCAGCTTCATGGTATATCAGATGGGTAGCTCATTCTTCAAAAGTTTATTTGAAGAGTTAGTTTTCAGCTGGGTTCATTCCCCAGTATGGCTGTTTGTATCGCTTTGTGGATAGCTATGGCAGCAAAACAGAAGGGAACAGAAATGAGCATCTGGAGAGTGGGAATGGTACTTCTGGTCAGAGTGCCAGATTATGCACACTTAATTTTAGTTTAAATACAGTCTTTTGGTATTTTTTTAATCTTTCACCAGGTGAGACCTTTTGTCTCGTTTTTTTGTTCCCAGGAAAAATTAACTTTTTGAGGAAATGCCTTTAAGCTCATTGTCTTGAATTTCTATCCATTCTTTAGCTTACTCATTGATTTATCAACACAATTACTAGCAATGGGCAAATGATAGTAATGCCATGTACATCTAGACAGTCTTCAGTGCTTTCACAACAGTCAAGGAAGGTGTATTGTTAAAAAGCAAAATCCTCTAAGCAGATGTTTCTTTTTTTCAATGAAGAATGAAAACAAGAATTGGAAATTGTAAGCAGTCTAGAAGAAAAAATGAAAACTAGGTTTAGAAAAGCTTTAGTCTTTTAGCAGGTAGCACTCAGTTTATACTTCTGTAAGCATGGTTGTTTAGTCTGTGGTGTGGTAGTACTAATTCAGATCTTAATAGCTGTACTTTATATTGCATGTACAAGTTCTACTAAATGTTCTGCACCAAAATAAAATGTTACTATAGAAATTCACATAAAGTAATCAGTGTGCTTTTTGGTAAAGCAGTGTTAATAAGGCTTTAGATTGTGGCTAGATTATAGCTGGTTTTTAACACTGGCCATACAGTCATCTGTTGTTTTGGCAGTATCTTGTAGTACATGTTGTGTATGTTAAGAAGTGGGTGAAGAAAGAAAGAAGGAAGAATTATCCAAAACAAAAATACGGTGAGAATTAAGCTTGAGTTTTCATTATACCCATGCCTATGGTTTAGCATGAGGTGTTTCAGTGTGTTTGAGTGATGTTTGTGAAATACAAATGCTTTGCTGTCTTTTAGATCATGTATGTTTAACTGTTTAAACAGAAACCATAGTTTTTTTTATTACGAATTGTTTCTGCTGCAGTATATTGGCCTTTCCTTTAGCATCCAGAATATCCGTTTTCTTGTTCACAACAAAACCATAAAACAATAAATTAAAGCTGCTGTTTCGATTGTTTTTTTGTGCGCTACTAGTATAATGTAAAAATTTTGTGAAGTCTTAAGACCTGTTTCTATAGTTTTTATATGTCTTCACATCGTATCATTGATATGTCCTTATAATCACGGGCATTTGTTACAATGTGCAAACTTCACTCAGTCTGTGTTAACAGATAAATGTGTCTTGCAGCATTTTAAACAGAGTACTTGTGTATAGAGTAGAATCTGATGAAGTCTGAAGTAGCTTTCTTGCATTAGTGTCTTCATTTGAATTTCAGCAGCTGCAAGAAGAGATTGGATCATGAATCAGCAAGTGTGTCTTTTCTTAAAGCTGTAGCAGTAATTCATTTTTTACCTGAGTGTACAAGACCAGACACTCGTCAGAAACGAACAGCAGCTGCATGTGTTAGAGGATTATTTGAGGTTTGTGTTTAACTGAGCAGAAATACATGGAACTGGAACAAGAGAGTTTTATTTCATCGTTGATGTTTTCTAGAACTGAAGATTTTTAATGTAAAAAGAAAGTTGAGAGAATGTATTTCATTTCTCAGTCCCTGCTTCTTGCAGAATGTGAAGTTATTTCTTTCTTATATGGTTCATTCACGTAAAAATAGTGTATAGATGATAATCTTACTGCAGCCCAGACTTACGTTATTGTCTGTGCAGTTACTCTTTTCTGACAGTGTGGTCCCCAAAAAGTGAGAAGTCTCACAAGGTGAAAGTATGCAATCTCAGAAAGTGAGGGGTGTCAGGAAATGAAAATTGTTCTAGGAACATTATAGGAATCACAAGGAAAACATTACAGGGGTAATGGTTTTTGAGCACTGTGCAAGATGACTGCCTGACTTTTTTTTTTTCTCCTCTCTATGTAGAACTGGAATAATCTGAAACCTGGGTTTATCGTGTTCAAAATACTGTTTCCTTGGAAACATTCCATAAAATTAAACTTGTTTTCAGTTTGAAATGAAAGACTCAAACTGTCTGTGGCATATTTTGAAACATTTAAATAGAGATAAATTTACCAGCTCATTTCTTATTATGATTGTGCAGACAATAAGGATCTTGGATTAGCATATTTCTACAAAATTTTAATGTGGAGTAACTATATTAAAAATGAAATCTAGATACTTTTTAGAGTACTGTGTTTCTGACCTTTAAGAGTCAGTGAAGATAGTGTAAGAGTTATTCAGACTTTCTACATCCTTGCAAGTCAGTCGTGCAAGCCATTTAGAAAATCATTTAGTCTCAAAATTCCTACAGATGTTGCAGTCTTTTCTACTTGCACGCTTTTCTAAGATACAAATGTGATAGTAAAACAAACTGCGCCTGTTGTGTAGCCTACATTTTTTTAATTTCAGTGTTAATTCTGCTTTCTTAGTAGTCAGTGCATTTGAAACATTAGGATGTTTCAGTGGCCTTATTTATGGGTGTAAACATGTGTTGGTGCTTGGTCTTAGGCTCCTTACAGGTATTACAGTAACATAGGTTTTAACACCATATGGTTGAAGTTGCTTTCTTTAAATGGGTAGCATGTGGGTGATAAGATACCAGGTTGATTATTTACTTTCTTCATCATCATCAGAAGAGCTTGAGTTTGGATATAGCAGTTCTTCAGGTTATGCTGTCGTTTGTAGAACACGTAGGCACAGTGAGAGTCAGAAGGAATTTGACCCTTTGCAGGTAGATTGCTAGTGAAATCTTTATAGTAGGGAGGCTATTACCTTTTTTTCTTTTTTCATTACTTAAAAGATAGGTTAACTCATTTTCCTTGTCTTTACAAATACAGTACAGAATATTTGTTGGAGGTTGTTTTTTTTTTTTAATTTGTTGGGGTTTTTTTCTTCTAACTAGAAAAATGGTTATTTAACCAAATAATATAATAATGCTACTATATATTATATATATAAAATACTATAATAATATAATAATACTTAATTTTATCTTTAACCCCTAGTAAGCTTTCCGAGGCACCTGTGGTTTGGTATATTTTTTGAGATTCCATCTTACTGTCTATGGAATGGGTGGGATAGGATATAATTAACCTGAATTCTGATTATTATCAGCTTCCATATTGAAGGATCTTCCATAGACTTTCCAAGCAGTAGCTAAAAGATCTAATGGAGAAGTTTCAACTAAAAATCAGAATTGTGTATCTTATGAACTGCTGAGGTATTTTTCCTTATGTTTTAGTTGTTTAGTTTTGTATCATCCTTTACTGCTACTTTTTCCTTTTATTTGGTTCTGTTTGGGTTTGGTTTTATCACAGTCTATTCAGGCATCCAGATAGACACTTTAGCTTCAGCTGCTTCTTGTACATTTCAATGCCTAGGCTTTTGTGTCTGTGTTAGTGGGGAAAAAATAAGTATCACAGTGCCCATATTTTTGACATTGTCATTTCTGTTGCTTTTTGGCAATAAGTTAATCTTCAGCAATTTTTAAACTCTGTAGTTTCATAGTATACCTAAAAATTTCTATATGACTTGAGGTTGTGAAATGTAAACCAGAAGACGTTTTTGCTTTCTTGGTCGTAAGACCAATGTAGCTGCGCTTTACATTGGTTTTCAGCCACAGTCTCTCATGGGTTGATTTAATGAATTCCATTGGTGGTTTTACATGTTGGTTTTAATTTTTTGAGCTCCTGTTATACTTGGGCACTTTAATGAATTGATGAGTAGCAACTGGTAGGACCAAAATGCTCAGAGAGATGGACTTCTTAATAAAAAGGGTCCTGAGCCACTTCCTTCCATTTGCCTAAATAGGTGATCCTCCTACCACAGCATCCAGGGATGTTTATGGGTGGGGAACTGAGATGCAGGCACCGTCTACAGGTATAGAAGGAAGTGATGGGGGAGGCAACATCAGAAACACGCCATTATTCACCTTCTCTGGTATTTGAAACCACACTGTGTCATTCCAATTTAGGAAGGTGCCGCACCAGGAGCCTGCTGCTTCCTAGTGTTGACACCTTTCTTTCCCCAGGGCTGCTGTTCCAGCATGACATAGTCTGAGTAGACCTGTTCTTCCTGCCTGTCATTACCTCCTAGACCAAACCCATTAAAGTGACAGGACAGTAGGAAGCACATTGTGAACTGACAGAGCAGTGTGGGCCTGCATTGCACCTGGTTACTAGCATGAATGTTTTTTTTTATCATGGACTAAGGGAGGAAAAGAATCTGACACTTCTCAGATTCCTAGACACATGGTTTATGAACTTCAAGGAAGCAAACAGGAGGACAGTTTATGTAATTCCTCCCACTGTAGCAAGTCTTTTTGCAGGCAGTGACTCTGGACCTAAATGTGGGTTAAGCTTCTTTAAAAAACAAATAAAAAAGTATTTTTAAGCCCGTTGAGCTTACAGGTGCCAGGAAAAGGGGAAAAAACCCCAAACCCTTAAATGTAGTGGTTTGGCATAAATACAACTGCTGTATGAATTTTAGAGCATCTAAAGTCTACCTGTCATAGTACTGTTTCCCCCCTCAGTTTCTAGCATACTCTATCTAGTTGAACATGAGATTTGCTATCCCTCAGCTATATCAAACAATAAATTAGCTTACTGGTGAGCCTTTAATTTTACTCACTTCCAAACCATAAACTGTAGGCATTCCTTTTTCCTTTTGAAAGATGTCTATAGTAAATGTGTTAATTATTTGAAATGTTTTAATCTAATTTTACTTAAGTTTCTATGAAGTCCAAGTCCCCTTGTTCCTAGCTGTATTAAATACAGTGGGTCTGTGTTTGCAGTTGTTCCTGAGTTAAAGAGAAGGCTCAGAAGATACTATACCTGGGAGAGAAAAAACAAGTGCTACTGAAATGTTACCTAAATGATGATTTTCTATCTAACATTTTACATTTCTTGTATAACTTTAATCTTGTTTCTATAAGAATACTGAAATGAAATAATTATCTGTTTGGGGTAAAGGTGGTTTCTTTATATGACTGCCATTGAAAGGCTTTTTGCAGTTTTGGGAGCTCAGCTTACCTGAATTATTTTAGAAAATTACTTTCTTTAATAAATTATCCCTAACAGGAGACTTTCTGTCTTTACATGAGAATCCTTCGTGCATTAAACTTAAGACAATGCTAAGAACAATTCTTTCATTATTGTTTAAGACAAAATCAAGGGTTATCCGCTTGTTGCTTTCATTTATAATTGTTTTGTTGAATCTGCTGCTGCAGTGGTGGCTTAGTAATGTCATTACAAAGCAGCAAAGACTAATCCTTTTGTTTGTTGCCTTTTGCTTCAGCTCTACAGTATCTCTCAATTAGATACTTTATATTATCTGATAGGTATAGTAGCTGCTATTTGGTTCCAAGGTTTCATTTCATGCTGGTAGGTTGAAGGGGAAAGGAAGATGGTGTCATACATTAGGAATTATCAGAGGAGGGATTTGTGAATACCAAACACAGAAGCAGATAAGGTGGTAATTGTTGGAAGTGATCAATAGAAAGAGCAGAAAGCCCAGTAACAATTAAGCATATGGCTTCTGAGATTTGCTGCTCAGTTTCATTCTATGTGAAATGTGTTTAAAATAGCAGACTAACCTGTACTTCCTCGAATAGTTGCTTAAAAATCTCATTATGTGAGATGCGAATACAAAGGTTCTATTTCTTCAACTATTTTCCACCTGGCATGGGTGATTATTTTATAAATATATATATACACATATATACAGTTTTTATTTAATGACAGATTTATGTTAACTATTTTGAACTATTGGCAGTGATTTTAATGTTTTGATAAACCAGGAAATGTTAGGCTTAGGTGATGTTTAGATGCTTTCTTTAGTCTCATGGGGGGTTGGTTTAATTTGTGCAAGGGGGGTCGGTGAAAGCCTTAAAGCATTATGCTGTTTCTCTTCTTGAGTTCTTGTCATTCTGATCATGAAATTACTTTTGTGTATGGAACAGAAGCAAAACTGTTTCTACTAACTTCAGATAGTGTGATTTTGGGGTGGGGAGATGATTCTTTTTTTTTTTTTTTTACCTTTCCAGTACTTGCTATCAAATTGGTAACAACTATGCTGGATATGGCTTTATTAAAACTACCTTTTGTAAGGCTGACTTTTGGACTTTATTGACCTAGCTGTAACTTGTTTAGATTTAACATTATGGGTAAGTACAGTAAAATATAGTCCCTTGTTAGTTCATCAACAGATTCCCAATAGTTAAGTAACATTGCTCGTAAATGTCTCAAGATGGCATTCTGCTCTGTGATCCGGGCCTGTAATGGTTTAGTGTGATCTTTTTGTAAGTGCTATGATAAGGGTGTATTTTGCTGCAGAAATAATGCAGTTTTGCATGTATTTTGTGAAATTAACTCATTTCAGATTATATGCAAAATATGATTAGGTATGATGAAATTATATGTGTATAGCTTTATCCTTACTTTCAAAATAAGGCATGGGCCTTGATGGTTTTGTTATACTTTATGGCTAATATCCGTATTCTCCATTGATAACCCAGGATGCCTAAAAGAGAAGGAACTTTTCATTGCTTCCTGCAAGGACAGGATCTGTCTGTGTCAAACCAGATACACTAGGAATTACTTTTCACTTTCCTTGCTGTTATGCCTCTCAGAATATTAAATGACCCCTCAGCAGCTTTATTGGTATATAACTAATCAACACAGTGTTTCTTAGCAATACTCCCATATATATACATATTTTTGTAAGAAAGAGATACATTTCTTTTGTTCTTTCATTTTTACAGTTACATGGGAATTGGGCTGTCAGCACAGGGTGTGAACATGAACAGACTACCAGGTATGTTCTAGTTTTCATTACATAAGTTACTTATGTTGGTTAATTGTGGTTCTTCTAAATACGCTTGACTTTGATAGGAAGGTTCTGGTAAGCAACAGTGTAGCATAACATCTCTGTGTTGTATCTGTTGTCTGAATTATGTACAGCTTACAGCTAAAATAAAGTTTAGCTTTTTACTGTATGTTTGCTGCTGTACTATTTCCCACAATTCTGTGTTAATTTATAGCATTATATATTTATAACATTATGCAGATACTTTTTAGCAGACAAATTTTAAACACTGACTTGCATGGTCAATGGTGCACGTCTTGTTAACAGCTGTCTGCTGTATCTCTATAGTATTTACCAAAGTTGTGTATATGTATGTATATGCTGTTTTTTCAGTCAGTCTTTAAATGTGTAAGACAACCAACCACCCCTCAACCCAAACAAAGCACCAACTGATTTTTTTTAATTGTTACTCTTAGCCAAGTATAAAATTGTGTTAAATTGACCTCAGAGTGTCTGTATTCTCTTTCTTATGCATTGTTACTTTCTCACCCAGATTTTCTGTAAAGGTCCTTACGATGGCAGTAGTTACACTGTGAGCCCAGTTAAGGGAGGATGAATTACTAGTTTGTGACATTAAGTTATGTTGAGTATGATTTAGGATGCATTGCAGATAATTACCAGAGATACTGCCAGTCAATGTAACTGCAGTAATTTGGGGTGTTTAATTTACTGAGAGATGCTTACTGTGGTGCCAGCTGAAGCTACTGATCATACAGATTAAGGGCCTAAGTACGGAAAAGACTTCCAAATTAACCTGTTAGGCAGAAGCTTGATAGAAGAATTAACCTGCAACCTTTTAATCTTTAAAAAAGAGTTGTCAGTGTAAGTTCTTACAGTCAGAATGTGTGCATATATGTTTATGAAATTTGGCAGTTTGTGTTGAAGATAATGCTTTATATTTTTTTGAATAGGCATTTAATAGACCTGTTGGGAAGATTATGTGGTGCCTGAAAATTTACTCCTTTTCTATGTGTTTTTTGTTTAGTATTGAATTGCAGGGACTGTGGACAGGTATTTTCAAATGAGCTCAGACTAAAATGGCTTGTTGTGAATTTCACTGAGTAGTGTAACAATATGAAGCATGTTAACTGGTTCTGCAGCTTCTTCACCTGCAAAATTACCACCATATTTGCATACATAATGATTTGCTTGCTGGTTGTGACTTTCACCTGTATTGATGATTTTTTTTCCTTCTTTTGATTTTCAGGGCAGCAAAGCTAGTGACACTACAGTCTGGAGATTCTGCTATTACGCAGAGACTGCTTGCTGCTGAATAGTCATTGAAAATGATCAGGAGTAGAAATGTGTTTCCTCAGAGATGCATGTTTGGGTTTTAGCCAGGAGGAATTTGATTATGACATATGGTAGCAATAGTTCTGCAAGATGAAAGGGAGAACAGGAGAATCTTCACTGTTTTACTGGGACATGTCAGATCTGCATATTGCTTTTCAAATTTTCATGTTGTAGCTGATTATATTTTTGATGTTGCCAATTTTGTGAAAGAGAAAAATGGTGTAATGTGAATTTGCATTACCTGTTACCTCCTACAAATGGAATTACTTTTTCAGCTATTTTGATAGAAGTTGTCATTTTTTTAAAAATGAAATAGATTTTTTGGATAAGAAATCTTCGAGAGCAGAAAGCTGAGCATAGTAATTGTGTTAACATAGTCTTTCCATTATTTCATAATAAAGGAAATGAATAAATTGCAAATGCTTTGTTCTCTAGGTTGGGATAAACATTCATATGGCTACCATGGAGATGATGGACATTCATTCTGTTCCTCTGGAACTGGACAACCCTATGGCCCAACGTTTACTACGGGTGATGTCATTGGTTGTTGTGTCAACCTTATCAACAATACCTGCTTCTACACAAAGAATGGACACAGCTTGGGTATGGAGAAACATTACCATTAATGATAACACTGTGTCTGTAAGTCTTGTAAATCTGAGACTCTGTTCATGTCAAGAACAAAGTGTTTGAATAGTTCTTTTGATAGTCTTGCGTGATTTAAGTAAAGAATTGTGAAGAATAACTTCTTATGTGCTACTTGCAGTAACATTCCTTGTGAATTTGGAAGGATTTATCATAATACCTCATTCCACAGGGCCTGCATTTGTGCACTCCATTACTAAATCCTCAGTTAATACTTGATGCTTAGAACGTAATAGATAATAGGAGAACTGGAGAAATGGAGAATGGGTATAGCTAAAATGCACTGCTGCCTTATGAAGGACACTTACCCTTCACTAAAACCTTGCCTTGTATGGGTATTATTTTGAGCATATGTTGGAGAACAGTGTCTTTTGGATTCTCAGTCTGGAGTCGGGCATAGTTGGGCTAACACCATGCATTATGCAAGTTGTGCTAAAATTAAGTCTGTTAAATTCTTGTGGAAAATTTTAGTATTATGCAAGACTGAAAGAGAATTTCTGAGTTTGAAGACAGAAGGAAGGGGTAGAGTTAAGATTTTTTGATGCAGTGCATATGTAATAATTCCATTACTTAGTGCAGCTTAGTGAGCAAAGATACAGAGTGTAAAGAAAGAAGGGGAAAAATATCTACTAGGCCCTGAGCAAACAAATTTAACTTTGGAGTTTCCCTCTTCTGCTCAGAGCAGGGCTTAGGTGTCTCCAAAGGGCAATTCCAAGTAATTACTTCTGTGATTCTGTCATAATTTAATGTTACTTCTAAATTGAATGAGTGTATATACCTCCACTTAATACACTGACAGCTATGGCAGTGGTACGCTTTAACCATGCACTGTGTAGTAGTGTCTTTTGGCCCTGTTTCAGGGCATATGTTTAAATGGAAGACAGTAGGTTCGTGTTGTATTTACCATAAGTTTAACTGGGTTAAAGCTGAACTCCCGTTTTGGAACTAGTGGCAGTATGTCTGCAGGTAAGTTGGATGAGATCATTGGACAACTAAAGAAACAGTGGTTCTCTGACTACAGTTCTAGTCATGTGCATGGAAGAGTGAAGAAGGGAGGAACAGAAACCTTATCTTTTAGTGGAAGCCTTACAAGTTGACTGGGTTAGGCCAAATAGGAAAAAAACCACTCCCAAGTGATTACAATCTCTTTTTAGAGGAGAACAGAATGATATAGGTGAGGGGAGGCTAGTAAGATGTCATCTGTCATAGACAGAGTTTGACAAACACTTTATGGATTTCAGAAGGAAACCTGTCAGCTGTTCTGCTGTGGTGGGCTTTGCTAGCTTGAATTTCTGGCAGAGGAAAATTGATTCTTAAGGGGAAAAAGAAATTGTTTAACGGAAAAAATAAATCAGAATTCGTGGCTGTCTTCCTGAGTTGTTTCTACTGTTTGTTCAGAATTCTTACATGATCGTGACTTGGAGGGCATTTACGTTTCTTCTTTGGGCCACAGATGCAGTCTTAGAGTATTTGAAATCTCTGGCTCAGCTTAGGGTTTGATGCTACAAAAAGGGCTAAGCAATTATTTATGCAAGTGTGAAATTGAGGGTTAAAAAAAATCCACCACCATCAACAAAAAAACCCTACAAACCCGTAAACTAAACATATACACCCTCCCCCCCCCAAACCCCAATACCTAGATGTCACTCGGTCATCAATTCTCATTTGTATGTCTTGCCTACTACCATGGTTACTTTGGAAAAGGACGAGTTGGATGTCAGAATTGCCAAACAGGAAGTTTATAAAAAGTTAGGGTGTGAACAGGCAATGAGTGACATGTTAGCTTTGAGATGCGATGGGAGGAAATGGATTCGCTCTATATTCTTTTGTGTCAAAGAGGTGAGTAAGCAATCCAGATACTCTTGATGTTTGCAATCTTGGTGAAGAATGGAGATGGAAAGAAGAGGTGGAATTCAGGACAAAAAGTTAAGAACTTTGTTTTAGTCTTAAATTTGAAAAGGCAATGATACAAAATAAATGAGAGTTTGAAGGGGTAAGTGGATTTTGGTCATTATGCACTTGTGAAAAAATAGATTCAAAGAAATACTTGCAACAGTAAAGGAAATTATGAAATACTGTGATCATTTTTCTGCCAGAAGATTTCCTGATACTTACTTTTTAACTGAAAGCTCCCCCACATCCCCCTCTAAAATTGTGTAAAGTTCCTGAAGTGTATAGAGGTCAGATTTTTCTCTAATCCTGAGACAGTAAAATCACTGCCTTGGTTTTAGGGGTAGATGGATGTTTGTAATAACACAAGATAGTAAACTACTCTTATTTGAAAACCAAAGTGCCATGGCGTGGATTAGAATGAAACATTACTGGTTTGGAGTATTCCAGGCTACTCATGTAAAGATCATATGTACTTATGAAGAAAAGTAATAGCAAACAAGAAAAGACATCATTAAGTCTTGTTGTTGCAGCATCAAGACATGAAAGCGAAGAAATATCTTCAGATATTCTTACTGTGCCTCTATTCTGTAGCCAGAATTTTTGTACTTTCTATTCCGTGTATCTGCATGATGTTTGGTAAATCTTGTGTCCTGTGTTGAAAAATTGAGGGCAAACTGAATACTTTTGAATGACGGCTGCTTTTTGCCAATATTGCTCTTGATTACTAAAGCACATCAGTTGTGGCCAAGCATCGCTGATGTCACTATTCTTGACTACTTATTTCTGAGATGGTTTGGGTGAGTTTTCTGAACATGTAATGATACACTTAAACAAATGAGGCAAGAATCCAGACATATGAAAATTAATCTTAATTTTCTCTTCATTACAGGCATTGCTTTCACTGATCTACCGGTAAGAGAAGTGCATTTTCAAACAGCTTTCCTTTGTATTATAAACAGATGTTTTAGTTGTAACCTGTGTTTACCTTATGTTTCTTGGAAGTACAGTGATAATCATCTTAACCAATTCAATATCGTAAATTTTTCCTCACCATTTAAGTGGTGATTTGTTAAACAAAGCAAAATTTTTTTTGTTTTTGAACTGATTTTCACAGGGGTTTTTCTTTTCAGGTTTTGACAGGCACTTCTAATGGAAGTGTAGCAGGAAATAATGCATGCAAGTAGTTGTTACATACTTTGATATATACAGGCCTTACATACGAAGTGGAATCTATATTAACCACCAGTACAGTGCATGTGTCTGTTCAGCTGTGTATCATACACGGAAAGGCTGGCTACTTAACACATGGTGACTGTAACTCATCCGTGATACCTAATTTTCAAAACCTTTCTCTGTACTGTTCATAAGGTCCAACATGTCAAAGTTCTGTTTTTTCACTTTTTAAAGCAAGCTTGGGGGTACCTGAAGTTGTAGCTTTTCAGTCAATTAAACTGTAATCTCCTTGAAGTTGTTAGAAATTTGTTCTACATGACACTGATACCAGCAGGATGCTGCACTTCTCACTGATTGTTTTTTCCCATCCACTTAATTTCTCATTTAATTTGGCTAGGGTGAAGTGTGTGATCTATTTCCATCTGGCTGGTGACTCCCTTTTGCTAGGGCCTTAGGAGTCAGGGACAAATATTAAGGAAAAATCAAGTCAATAACTCAGGGCACCTCCCAGCTCCACCACAGGGTTGGGTGCTTTGTATGGGAAGCTACTGCTGCTGTCCTGGACCTCTGGGATACCAGCAGGGTTCCTTGGTAGCATGTGGTACCAGCCCAGGAAAATGACACCGTAATCTGAAGTTTGAACCTAGACCCCTCCTCATTAGATTCAGTTGTTTTCATCTCATTAAAAGATTTGAGACTTGTGCTTTGTTGATTAGTCTGGACTAAAAGTAACACTGTGAGCAAGGTTTACTAAAACAGGGGTGGCGGGGAAGTGGCAGGATTTGGTTTGGGCATGGTTTTAACAACCAAAACCATCTTTAATTTCACTGAGCTTCGGTGTTCCTACTGATCTGCGTTGTTGATAACTTGTTGATTGATAGCTTTAATTTATGTAGCATATAGTTCTGTAGATCAGCATACCATTATACCATACCATTGTTGATTGTGGTGTAAATATGATGTAGGTATATTTTTAAATAAAAACCAGCAACAAC